>JAKVIS010001105.1:0-40901 GCA_033119425.1 Bufotes viridis
TTTCAGATATTTAGGCCCTAGCACCCAAACGGAGGAAGGTTCATTCAACTTTGGGTTGCCCCATAAAATAATGGTAAAATTAAAAAGAGGATTCAATAAAGAAGTTCCCAGGAGGAGTACAAGAGTACATGGTTAAGGGGAGGTAGTTATAAATGTCTATTCTGCACAAAGGGTGAACAGGTCCTGTGGGATCCATGCCTGGTTCATTTTTATGAACGTCAGCTTGTCCACGTTGACTGTGGACAGGCGGCTGCGTTTGTCAGTAATGATGCCACCACCGTTCTGAATACACGTTCAGACAAAACGCTGACCGCCGGGCAGGCCAGCACCTCCAAGGCATAAAAAGGCTAGCTCTGGCTACGTGGACAATTTGGAGACCCAGAAGTTGAATGGGGCCGAACCATCAGTCAGTATGTGGAGGGTGTGCACATGTACAGTTCCACCATGTTAGTGAAATGCTGCCTCCCTGCTAACACGTTCTGTATCAGGTGGTGGTGCAGTTAGCTGTGGCGACAAAACTTTTCCACATCTCTGCCATGCTAACCCTGCCCTCAGAGGAGCTGGCCATGACTCACCTGCATTGGCGACTTCTCGCTCCTCCTCTTCCTTCGCCTTGGGCTTCCACTTGTTCCCCTATGACATTTGGAAATGCTCTTAGTAGCGCGTCTACCAACGTGCACTTGTACTCGCCGCATCTTTCTATCACGCTCCAGTACAGAAAGTAAGGTGGGCACATTTGTACCGGGGATCCAGCAGGGTGGCAACCCAGTAGTCCGCACACGTTAAAATGTGGGCAACTCTGCTGTCGTTGCGCAGGCACTGCAGCATGTAGTCGCTCATGTGTGCCATGCTGCCCAGAGGTAAGGACAAGCTGTCCTCTGTGGGAGGCATATCGTCATCAACCTCCGTTTCTCCCCAGCCACGCACCAGTGATGGGCCCGAGCTGCGTTGGGTGCCATCCCACTGTGAACCTGCTTCATCCTCATCCTCCTCCTTTCCCCCTCATCCTCCTCGACCTCCAGTAGTGGGCCCTGGCTGGCCACATTTGTACCTGGCCTCTGCTTTTGCAAAAAACCTCCCTCTGAGCCACTTCTAAGAGACTGGCCTGACAGTGCTAAAAATGACCCCTCCTCCTCCTCCTCCTCCTCCTCCTGGGCCACCTCCTCTTCCATCCTCGCCCTAAGTGTTTTCTCAAGGAGACATAGAAGTGGTATTGTAACGCTGATAACGGCGCCATCACCACTGGCCATGTTGGTGAAGTACTCTAAAAGCGCAACAGGGCACACAGGTCTCGCATGGAGGCCCAGTCATTGGTGGTGAAGTGGTGCTGTTCCGCATTGTGACTGACCCGTGCTTGCTGCAGCTAAAACTCCACTATGGCCTGCTGCTGCTAGCACAGTCTCTCCAGCATGTGCAAGGTGGAGTTCCACCTGGTGGGCACGTCGCATATGAGGCGGTGAGCGGGAAGGCTGAAGTTACGCTGTAGCGCATACAGGCAAGCAGCGGCAGGATGTGACCGCCGGAAGCGTGCACAGATGGCCCGTACTTTATGCAGCAGCTCTGACATGTCGGGGTAGTTGTGAATGGACTTCTGCACCACAAAATTCAACACATGCGCCAGGCAAGGGATATGCGTCAAACCGGCTAGTCCCAGAGCTGCGACGAGATTTCGCCCATTATCGCACACCACCAGGCCGGGCTTGAGGCCCACCGGCAGCAACCACTCGTCGGTCTGTTGTTCAGAACCCTGCCACAACTCCTGCGCGGTGTGGGGCCTGTCCCCAAACATATGAGTTTCAGAACGGCCTGCTGACGTTTACCCTGGGCTGTGCTGAAGTTGGTGGTGAAGGTGTGTGGCTGACTGGATGAGCAGGTGGAAGAAGAGGAGGAGGAAGCCAAGTAGGAGGAGAAGGCTACAGGAGGCAAAGAATGATGTCCTGCGATCCTTGGCGGCGGAAGGACGTGTGCCAAAGAACTTTCCGCCTGGGGCTCAGCCTCCACTACATTCAACCAGAGTGCAGTTAGGCAGATATAGCACGCCTGGCCGTGCTTACTGGTCCACGTATCTGTGGTTAGGTGAACCTTGCCACAGATGGCGTTGCGCAGTGTACACTTGATTTTATTGGATACTTGGTTGTGCAGGGAAGGCTCGGCTCTCTTGGAGAAGTAGTGGCGGCTGGGAACAACATACTGTGGGACAGCCATCGCCATCAGCTGTTTGAAGCTGTCTGTGTCCACCAGCCTAAATGACAGCATTTCAAAGGCCAGTAGTTTAGAAATGCTGGCATTCAGGCCCAGGGCTCAAGGGTGGGTAGAGTGTGAACGCTGCCGTGTGACATGGTGGAGATTCTTGGTGACGGAGGTGGTGTTGTTGGTGGCATATCCTCTGTTTGGTGGGTGGCAGGTGCCAACATTACTCCCGAGGCGGAGGAAGAGGCCGAGACAGCAGCAGAAGAGGAGCAGGGGAGCCTGAGTGAGTTCCTTGCTTTTAAGGTGTTTACTCCACTGCAGTTCATGCTTTGCATGTAGATGCCTGGTCATGCAGGTTGTGCTAAGGTTCAGAACGTTAATGCCTCGCTTCAGGCTCTGATGGCACAGCGTGCAAACCACTCGGGTCTTTCGTCAGCACATTGTTTAAAAAGTGCCATGCCAGGGAACTCCTTGAAGCTGCCTTTGGGGTGCTCGGTCCCTGGTGGCGGTGGCCAGTAGCAGGCGAACTCTCTTGGCGGCGGCTGTTCTGCTTTTGCCCCTTCTCCCTCTTTTGCTACGCTGTTGGCTCAGTCTCACCACTGCCTCTTCCTCTGAACTATGAAAGTCAGTGGCACAACCTTCATTCCATGTGGGGTCTAGGACCTCATCGTCCCCTGTATCTTTTTCCACACAGTCTTCCTCCCTGACCTCCTGTTCGGTCTGCACACTGCAAAAAGACGCATCAGTTGGCACCTGTTTTTCATCATCATCAGAGACGTGCGGACTCTGATGAGGTGGTATTCCCATGTCCTCATCATCAGGAAACATAGTGGTTGTGCGTCAGTGCATTCTATGTCTTCCACCATTAGGGAAGGGCTAGGTGGATTCCCTTCGGGAAACCCTGCCAGCAAAGTCTTCAAACAGCATAAGAGACTGCTGCATAACTTGAGGCTCAGACAGTTTCCCTGATATGCATGGGGGTGATGTGACAGACTGATGGGCTTGGTTTTCAGGCGCCACCTGTGTCCTTTCTGCAGAAGACTGGGTGGGAGATAATGTTGTGAACTTGCTGGATCCACTGTCGGCCACCCAATTGACTAGCGCCTGTACTTGCTCAGGCCTTACCATCCTTAGAACGGCATTGGGCCCCACCAAATATCACTGTAAATTCTGGCGGGTACTGGAACCTGAGGTAGTTGGTTCACTAGGACGTGTGGCTGCGGCAGAACGGCCACGTCCTCTCCCAGCACCAGAGGGTCCACTAACAACACCACGACCATGTCCACGTCCCTTACTAGATGTTTTCCTCATTGTTACCATTCACCACAATAAGAAACATATTATTTGGCCCAATGTATTGAATTCAAATTCAGGCCTTTTTTTACAGGCAACTAACACTATCTGGCTATCTATTTATGTACCGTATTACACTAATCTAGGCACAGCAGTAACCACAGATTTAGGGGAATATCAATTGTAGGCCTAGTATTTAGGCCCTGGATGAAAGGTATCCTTTTATGGACAGATTTACACTTTGAGATGCACAGTAGTGTGTGAAAAAATATATAGGATTATGCTTTCAGCACTTGTATTTTAACTCTTTGTGTAATATACCCTTTAACGGAAAGAAATACACTTAGATATGCAAAACAGTGTGTGCAAATGTAGAGGATTATGCTGTATTTCAAACACTTACTGTAATATACCGTTTAACAGAAAGAAATACACTTGGAGATGCACGCTGAGTGTAATATACCCTTTTACGGACAGATTTACAATGGCCTGCAACAGCTGGAACACCAGATTTACGATATTTCTATTTTTGCAACTGAATTTCACCCCAGAACAAAATATATCCTTTGCCGAACACTATTAAACTTGACCAGCCACAGCTGAAACCACTGATTTACGGTATTGCTATTTTGGCAATTGAATTTCACCCCAGAAAATTATCTATCCTTTGCCGGACACTATTAAACTTGGCCAGACACTGCTGGGACACCAGATTTAGGGGATTGCTATTCTGGCAATTGAATTTCACCCCAGAAAATTATCTATCATTTGCCGGACACTATTAAACTTGGCCAGCCACAGCTGAAACCACTGATTTACGGTATTGCTATTTTGGCAATTGAATTTCACCCCAGAACAAAATATATCCTTTGCCAGACATGATTAAACTTGTCCAGCCACAGCTGAAACCACTGATTTATGGTATTGCTATTTTGGCAATTGAATTTCACCCCTGAAAAAAATATATCCTTTGCCCGACACTATTAAACTTGGCCAGCCACAGCTGAAACCACTGATTTACGGTATTGCTATTTTGGCAATTGAATTTCACCCCAGAACAAAATATATCCTTTGCCAGACACTATTAAACTTGGCCAGCCACTGCTGGGACACCAGATTTAGGGGATTGCTATTTTGGCAATTGAATTTCACCCCTGAAAAAAATATATCCTTTGCCCGACACTATTAAACTTGGCCAGCCACAGCTGAAACCACTGATTTACGGTATTGCTATTTTGGCAATTGAATTTCACCACAGAAAAAAATCTATCCTTTGCCAGACAGCGGACAGTATTACACTTGGCTAGCCACAGCTGGAACACCAGATTTAGGTGATTGCTATTTTGGCAATTAAATTTAACCCCTCAATAAAATATAGAAATTTCTATCCTGAGTTTCTAGGGGTGACAATAAGCACATCCAAGCCCCTAATGTAAGATATAGCAACAAAAAAAAACTAGTATTGATGGATTGATGGACTTGGTGGCAGCTTGTGCTGGTGCACCACAAGACACAAAATGGCCGCCGATCACCCCAGAAAAAAGTGACAGTAAAAAGGCTCTGTGCAGCCTAAAAACCAGTGAGCAATTAACTAGCAGAAGTTGAATGATTAACAGCTGTAGATTGATCACTTCATTAGGTGCTTTCGCTGACTTTTCCCTGCCTAATCTCGCCCTCACAGAAGCTGCGTCCTCTGCCTACACTAATCAGAGCAGTGTGACATGCGGCGCTACATGACTCCAGCTTAAATAGAGGCTGGGTCACATGCTGCACTTGGCCAATCACAGCCATGCCATTAGTAGGCATGTCTGTGATGGCTTCTTAGAGCAAGAAGTAAACGCTAGCTGATTGGCTGCTGTGCAGCCTTTCAGAAACGGGAAGAAATCGCCGAACAACGGACCCGAACCCGAACTTTTTGAAAATGTTCGGGTCCGGGTCCGTGTCCCAAACACCCCAAAATTCGGTACGAACCCGAAACTATACAGTTCGTGTTCACTCAACTCTATATATGAGCTAACTATCTAATGTAATAAAAATAAGGATCCAGATGAGTCTGCAAAGCACAGAGCACAGCAATGACACTGATATCTCTCTTAGAACTGCAAAAACTGCATAAAATGGCGGCTGGGGAGTTTCTGAGGCAACTTTCCTATTGGTTTCTAGGGATGTTGCTAAGCTCTGACAAAGATATTGCAGCCTTCTCATTGGCCCACAAGCAGGTCAAGCAGGTAGCAGAAGTACTAATGGGAAAAAAAAATATTTGCGATTTCCAATATATAGCACTATATTCTAGAGGTTTGCGAATTCTCGAAGTGCTGATATTCGCAATAAAAATTCCACATTAGCATATTCAGGATCAAGCTTAATCATGAGGCCTGAAAGACATAAACCTCTTACCTTTATCCAAGCCATATCATCACTGGGGCCCTGTTAGTATCCTACAGGGAGTAGTTATCATTGTATCCTTCAGGAGGTAGTCATCATAGTAACATTATGTGATGTTGTCTGTGTATACTTCTTATAGTGACTCTGTCGTGGCTCAGGACAGCACTGCCGTATAGTTATGGCTGCAAAGGCATCACTTTGAGTGGCCTAGTTGAGGACAGTAGAAGGTCTCTCTAATGGTAACATTCAAGTAAATAAAACTTTGGGTGCGTGTACAGCCTCTATGACTTTAGCCAAATAATACATTTTTAGTTCTTGCCTAAAGTGACCCTTGATATCTTCAGGAAAAGATAATTCAAGTCGATTTACAAAAATAACAAACAATCGTAGATTATATATTGAAAGCTGTGATACTGAAAGACTATGTTCACCTTTGCAGTATTTTTCATTTCGTATTTACATAAAATCTTGATAAAAAAAAAAGTCCTACTTACATAGTTACAGATAGCAGACCCTGTGTCTGACCCTACAGTTAACCTTTGTTCACATCCTCATCTTGGCTTCTGTTAATACCAGAAGTCAGAACGCTCTCATGGTTTTATCGTATGATGTATGACATCACCACCTGACTGAACTTGTTGGTCTAATCTGATGGAACTTTTGATCAATTTTTCAAACTTCTAAGCCAGCTTTCTGATTTAAGGTCAAAATTTGTGCTGTTTGCTAGTTTACATCCCATTCAACACATTTATAAACCATGAGTTAGGTGGGGCATGTGCCTGACAGTTTTTACAATATTTACATGAGAAAACTGTACCTGAAATCCAAGCCAGCCCATGAGACTAGGATTGCACAAACACAGCAATTGAACTTGAAAGCCTGATGAAGGGCACAGGAATGGCCCGAAATGTTGCTTTTGTATGAACTTGCAATCTGGCTAAAATAAATTCACACGTATTTGCAAATGAAACAATTTGGTGTGCTGTCAAAATTTATATGAACAGCCCATAGGTGGGATAGTTTCTGGCTCACGTGCACCTCTACCGCAGCACCTAAATAAGATTGATAGCTAAATTTTTAATGAATATTAACATTACGCAGCAAAATGAGCATTGTTGTGTGCATGAGGACTAACCTTGTTAAACAATAGTGTTGATCGAGCATGCTCGGCCGAACACCAGTTCGGCTCTAGCATCTCGATGCTCGGCACATGGCAGTACTCGGCAATGCTCGCAATGCTACACAGCCAACAAAAGTGTGGAGAGGTACTGGCAAGCACTTTAATGCCGTAGCCATGTTGGCTACTGGCATTACAGTGATTGGCTGGCTGGAACGTGTCATTGGGTGCTATATAGCACCCTATGACATGTGTTCGTCTCAGTATTAGTCAGGGAGAGCTGAGCATAGGAAGGGTCAGACAGTGTAGGGAGTGTTATTGGGAGATTTTTATTAGAAAAACTTTTCAGAGACCCAAAAGTCCTTTTAAGGACTATTGTGTGTGACAGCAGCAATATATATTTTTAGCGCATCCTGCCCTAAATAACATCTAATAAGTAGTGATGAGTGGCAGGTGCCATATCCGATTTCGACGTAAATTCGCGAATATTCGAATGAATATTCGTTTCATATTCGTCGAAATTGAATATTCAGTCATTTTTCTAGTTATCGCGATTAACATGCGATTTAAATAATCGCATATTGCGATTTGTACTTAAGGCTACTTTCCTATTGGTTTCATATCTAGAATTAGCGAGGATGACGAATATGACGAATGTATTCGTCTATTCCTCAAAACGAAGATAACGAAGTATTCTACATCTTCGCTTTAGCTACCTATTCGTCAACTTCGCTAATTCTAGCAATCAAATAGGAAGGTTGACTATAGAGACAGCTGTGTTAAATTAAGCTATGCGATTTTTTTTTTTAATAAATAGAATACTTATAATAATTTTATCAAGTAATATAATTATTGTATTAAAAAAAAATCGCATAGCTTAATTCTAACACAGTTGTCTAGTAAGTCAACCTTCCTATTTGATTGCTAGAATTAGCGAATAGCTTAAGTTGACGATGACGAGACGAATAGGTAGCTAAAACGAAGATGTAGAATACTTCGTTATCTTCGTTTTGAGGAATATGACTAATACATTGCGATTTCAACTTAGCACTGCTAGTGCATAGCTATACTCCATATTCGTTAATTCTAGCCTATGTAAGATAGCAGTGCTAAGTTGTAATCGCAATGCGATTAATATAACTTGAATTAATCGCATTGTGATTTCAACGTAATTCCTCAAATCCGACAGTACATTTTAGTATATGGAGATTCTCCCATGGATGAGCACGGAAGTCGGCAGAAGCGGCAACGGGCACTGACTAGAGCAGCCAGGAAGCCAGGAATCCTCAGGACAGGTAAGAACTACTTTTGGGAAGTAGGAAAGAAAAAATATAACTAAAAAAAAAACTGAATATTCGAAATAGCGAATTTATAGCGCTATATTCGAAATATTCAGCAATTAGCGAAGTGCCAATATTCGCAAAAAAATTCGCTTTCGAATATTCGCTCTCAACACTACTAATAAGCCGCTGCTGGACAGTTAAATTATCTGCGCCACATCTCCGGTGTAAAGTGTGCACATCCCAAAAATATCTGTGACATCCAGTGAACTTTTTCCATAGATTGTGTCCCCTGCAGACAGTGACATTAGTTGCGCCACATTTGCAGTGTAACGTATGCGCTGAAAAAATTTACCTGTGACATACAGTGTAATTTTTCAATAGACTATGTCCGCTTCTGACAGTGACATTACCATAGGACCATCTGCAGTGTAACGTGTGCGCATACATTTTTATCTGTGACATAGAGTGTACTTTTTTCGTATACGCTGCGAACAGTGATATTACTTGTGGTACCTCTCCTGTATAACGTTTCCTCATCCCAAAAATCTGTGACATTCCCTGTAATTTTTATTAGCCACTGGTAACAGCATTTACATTACCTGCGGGATATCTCCTGTGGGATGTTTCCACATCCCAAATACCTTTTACATTTTTTGAGCATACACTTTCAAATCCTACGCTTCTGTAGGTGTGACATATTTTCAAGCATATATAACATTTAAAATGAAGAAGGCAAGCAGTAATCAGTTTTACAGGGTCAGCTCACCTGCAGTCCCTTGCATGTATTGTTTTTCAGGGTCAGCTCACCTGCAGGCCCTCACATATAATGTTTTACAGGGTCAGCTCACCTGCATGCCCTCGCATATAATGTTTTACAGGGTCAGCTCACCTGCAGACCCCTGCATATAATATTTTACAGGGTCAGCTCACCTGCAGGCCCCTCGCATATAATGTTTTACAGGGTCAGCTCACCTTCAGGCCCTCACCTACAATCTTTACAGGGTCAGCTCACCTGCAGGCCCTCGCATATAATGTTTTACAGGGTCAGCTCACCTGCAGGCCCTCATCTACAATCTTTTACAGGGTCAGCTCACCAGCAGACACTCACCCCTAATGTTTTAGATGTTCAAATCAGCAGGCCCTTGATCCAAATGTTTTTGAGGGTCACCAGCTGGCCATCAATCATAATTTTTCAAAGGTGTGTATGATGCCCTCCTTTATGTGTAACTAATGGTGTATTGGGGTGGCGGTTCCTTGTAATTTTTGGCAGCCCTTTCACTTAGTGCATAGGCTTTATGAGTGTAGGAGTACCACTACATGAACAATTGTACCACAATGTGAATTAGGCCCTCCTTTATGTGATATACAGGTTGTATGGGAGTGCCTCTTGATTGTAATTTTTGGCAGCACTTGCACTAACATTAACTTTGGTTTTGTGCGTATTATTGACAGTCTGTAAAAGTGGCGTACTACTCGGACAACATCATTCCCAGCAGCAACCTGGGAGTCCAAGATGCATCCAGACATCCTCCCTATGCTGTTCCCAAACCATTTTGGTGGTGTCTCCATCAATTTCTGACCTTTTTCTATGAACCAGGCACCCTCCTCTTCAGAGCAGAGGGTGCATGGTTTAATGCTTCGGGTTCTCCCATTGAAATCCATTATACTCGGGTGCTCTGTAGAGCACCCTAGCATCCCGATTTGTTCGGCCCGAGCACCCGAGCACTTGGGTGCTCGATCAACACTGTTAAAGAAGTGTTAAAAAAATGTGCATAATGGAATGTGTTCAAATTTAAAAATTAACCGTTATTCACCAAATCCCCTGCCACTATTGTGCCAACACTCCAGTAATCCCTGCCTGTCTGCTTATTTTGCAATGATATACTGTATGTCCACATGATCACTGAGGCCAGTGACTATAGTGGTTATGTGAATGTACCTGACTTTATCACTGTAGGACAGCATTGGTAGAAACCACTAACGAGTTGGCTAAGTAGCTAATAAAATAGTTCTGCGTGGACTAAGAAACCCTGTATTACCAAGTTACCAACACTTAGGGCTAGATCTGATGAGTTCATGAAAAGGTGGGAAAAAGAGTCCATTGAATTTTTACTATGACTAAAGAAACTCCTCCTAGAGGAAGAAAAGTGATACTTGAGAGGAACTCAGTTGAACTGCAAAGAGTTCATTGAGGCGGCAAAAAGTTCTCTAGTGCCTCAGAGTTTGAGAAGTAGAGGCAGAAGTAGAGGTAGAGGCCGGAAACAAGACCAGATAAGGGGCTGGGGTAGATCAGAAAGAGGGCAAAGGGATGTTTTTATAGGGATAGCTCAAAGATTGCCAGGTTACCCTTTGAGAAACAGAAAGGAGACATAACAGCGGTAATTTGGATGAGCTACAAATTATCCATATATCAGAATGACCTTTCAGTCCAATAGAGATGGGGTTATTACAGAAGGGCCTGTCATATGTCCCAGATTGTAAATATAACCCAGTCAGTTGGGTAAAATACTTAAATCTCTTCATCAGAAAGTTAAAATGGCGCAAATTCTTCCTCACACATGATAAAGATCAATGTGTTAGATTGGGGATAGAATATGAGGAATTGTTTAATGTCAGATTATTGGCAGAAATGATGGAAGGGAGTGAAAGGGACATTGGCCCTGGACCCTTTACAGATTTGCCCCTCCCCTCCAGAAAGAATCCTCCTATTAGTGAGTACTCACCATGTGCTTCACTATTGGCAAATTTCTGATGTCCCACAGGATGTTTTAAATAGAGGATGTCTCTTTGTGGTTAGGAGGTGTGGTTATACCTGTGTTCGGGAGAGTTGAAAGACGTGCGGTCTCGTCAATCGATTAATGCCTTGTGGGAATTTAACCCACTTCACTTTGGAGACACACTGGGAGTACTGAAGAAGTTAACGGACTGGAATTATTGTATTGTATTACTCACCATTGGATGCCTTCCTTAAGGTGATGACTGAGAAACTGAGGACACTGAATGTAAAGCGCAGGCAAACCGCGAATCTCACCCCATCAGAATATGAGGCCCTGGAAACGCTTCACCATGACCAAACCATCATAATAAAACCCTTGGATAAAGGGGGAACATAGTGGTCTTATATATTGACAAATATTGCAACATGTGCAAACTGATTCTTGATGATGGGTTGTGTCTAGAGTTGAGCGAACACCTGGATGTTCGGGTTTGAGAAGTTCGGCCGAACTTCACGAAAATGTTCGGGTTCGGGTTCCGAACTCGACCCGAACTTGACCCCGAACCCCATTGAAGTCAATGGAGACCCAAACTTTTGAGCACTAAACAGGCTGTAAAATAGCCCTGGAAAGGGCTAGAGGGCTGCATCAAAATGTAGGTAAATCCCCTGCAAACAAACGTAGATAGGGAAATGACTTAAAATAAAATAAATAAAAATTAACCAATATCAATTGGCAACTTGGAGGAGGAGGCTGAATAGGAGGTTGGGGTGGCTTCAGGTGGGAATGCTATGGGAGTTGAAGTTCTCATCACAGCCAAAAAGGATTCATGTCTGCCTGCAGTGCCACAGGCCTTATTCACAGACTCAGGGCCATGGCAACCATACATGGGAGTTGAAGTTCATATCACAGCCAAGAAGGATTCATGTCTGCCAGCAGTGTCACAGGCCTCACTCACAGACCCAGGCCAATGGCAACCATACATGGGAGTTGAAGTTGTCATCACAGCCAAGAAGGAATCATGTCTGCCTGCAGGACCACAGGCCTCATTCAAACATTCAGGCCCACGGGACCCACAAAGAGGAGAGTTAAAATCACGCCAAGACAGTATTGATTTCACTCCAGCAATGCCACAGGCCTCATTCACAGATTCAGACCCATGGCACCCACAAAGAGGAAAGTTACAATCATGGCAAAACAGTATTGATTTCACCCAGTAGTGCCATAGACTTCATTCACTAATTCAGGACCATGGCACCCGCAAAGAAAAGAGCATTCCAGTAACAGCAACACAGGCCTCAGGTCAACCTGCAATGGAACAGGCCATTATCATTTATGTAGGCCCCTGACACCCAGACAGAGGAGAGGTCATTTGACAGTAAAAAGGGATAATGTCTCCAACCAATGCAGCAAGCGATTAAAGAAATATAGGCCCTGACCATCAGACAATGGGGCGGTCATTTGACAGTAAAAACTGTTTAATGTCTCCCACCAATACAGTAGGCGATGAAACAAAATATAGACCCTGACAACCAGACAATTTAGAGGTCATTTGACAGTATAAAGAGGATAATGTCACCCACCAAAGCAACAGGTGATTATCTGAAATGTAAGCCGCCGGCACCCAGACAGAGGAGAGAGGTTCCATAGCAGAAAATCAGGCTTCATGTCACCCAGCAATGGAAAAGGCCCCTTTCAGTTATTTAGGCCCCAGCAGCCAGACAGAGGAGAGAGGTCCCATAGCAGAAAATCAAGCTCCATATCACCCGCCAAAGCATCAGGCGATTAACAGAATTTTGGGCCCCTGACACCCAGATGGAGGAGAGGTTCATTCAACTTTGGGTTGCCCTGCAAAATAATGGTAAAATTAAAAGAGGATTCAATAAAGAAGTGCACAGGGGCGTGGTCTGGCCGCCGAGGCAAGCGGATGCCTCTAGCTTGAGCTCCTGCCAGCACTGCCTTTAAGCGACTAATTAGCGACATACCAAGCGGTGACCCACGTACTAGAGCTGGAACTCCTTCCTATCTGACGGAGAAGATGGCTGGGCGTAGAAAGAAAGTGGCCAAGCATCCACAATTGTCCAAATTCTACTTTGGAACAGAGGAAGATCGGGATCAAGATGGCGCCGGCGAAGACACTGCAGGCCTGCTGCCGGCCCGCTGAAAGCTCACAGCTATCCCGCGGAGCTGGCTCAGAGTCCGGAGTTTCCCACCCGCCCTCCCCTGCATCAGGGATATCAGATGCTGACCCACATACTAACCTCGTCGAGCCCGGAGCTCCGGAGCAGGTTGGGGCCTTGAAATCGCTGCCGCCATTGCAGGGCTCTTTGTATGCGGTCGTAGCACCCGCTCAGGAGACGGATCCTCTGCTGAACAAATGCGACGGCTCTATAGCAGGACTGCCGGATGCCAGAGCCGACCCGTTGATAGCGGCAGGTACTGGGGGCATAGAGAGGGGTGTGGAGGGAGAAGCGGCGCTCCTAGCTTTTCCAGTCTCCAATTCTACCTTAACTGACACAATACTCAGAGACATGCTGCTCTCACAAAGCCGTACCCTGCTGTCTGATATGAAGCAACTTGTGGGGCCTCTGAAAATAGAAATTGCGGAAATTGGCTTTGCGGAATAGAAAATTTAGTGACTTTGCAGCCTCTCACAACGCCCTAATTGATGCCCATTCTGAATTAGAGGATGAAGTGACCGCCATCAAGGCCAAATTGGCCGATTTGCAAGACAGGAGCAGACGAAACAATATCAAACTGAGGGGAATCCCAGAGTCGGTCTCCGCTAAGGATATTCCCTCTTATGTGAGAGATCTGTTGAAAGCTGCCCTCCCTCAATGCCATGACGGAGAGCTAGAAATTGATCGGGCGCACAGAGTACCGAGGCCGCGTCACTTGGCAGAGGACGTACCTCGTGATGTTTTAGCCCGCATACATTTTTTCACGGTGAAGGAGAAACTAATGGCGTTTGCAAGGAACAACGGAGGCTTACCAGCGCCGTATCACAAGATCCTTCTGTTTGCTGACCTTTCGGCTACAACTCTCAGGATGCGAAGAACCTTGCTCCCCATCATGATCGCTTTACAACAAGCCAAGATGCCATACAAATGGGGATTCCCGGTTCGCCTTCTGATATCACGTAAAGGGGAGATGCATACCATCAAGTCCCTGGTAGAAGGGACAAAACTACTGCAGAGCTGGGGTATCTCGCCGGCCATTTTGGAGAAGAGCAGTTTGACTGTTCCAGGAAGGATCCATAAAGATTGGGACGTTGTTCGTTGAGTGTGACCCGCTGTGGTAACTATAAGAGGAGCAGTGCTGGTGGTGTTCTCTATATCACCTGCTTTACCTGTTTGACTCTGTTTATAGGTCTTTCACCTAGGCTTCAGACAGGACTTGCCCACCCTGTTTTGGAGAGCTTAGTAGCTCTCTATGTTTACTATACCCATGTTCACTGCAATTTTGCTGTTATGTTATGTGTTTGAATTGGGTTTTTCATATAACAACCCATGTTATTATGTTCACACATTGCCTACGATCTATCTGGCCACCTGGGTATTTGTGGTGCGTGCGTCCTGGCTGGGAGACGCGGCGCGCCCTTTCTATATGTTTATCTGCTATCACATGTTTAGATCTGCGGATGTTATAAGATGGTGATCTCCTTTGCTAGTATTAACGTCAACGGATTAAATAGTCCGATGCGCAGGATGTGTCTATGGCGGAAGGCCAAGGTCTTGCAGTGTGACGTGTTAGGTATACAAGAGACACCACTGTTACATAAGGATGGTCACAGACTGAAACATACGGTGTTTCCCCATATATTTCAGTCTCACTATAACTCTAAATCTAGAGGAGTTGCAATAGCTGTTAAGAACTCGGTTGCCTTTTCCCATATTGCGGACTACCTTGACCTGAAAGGTCGTTACATTATATTGGTTTGCACTTTAAATTATGTCACGTACACACTGGTGTCATTATATGCCCCTAACAGTGGGCAACTCAGTTTCTTTAAAAAGGCAATGGCTAAGATTAATCGTTTTAGGCAGGGGAAGTTAATTATTTTTGGGGATTTCAATCTCACCTCTGATCCTGTAGTTGACACTTCTGCTTCAGAGAGGAGGAACCCCCCTTCCCTGGCCACGGCCTTTTGGAAAGAAAATTTGTTTGACATCTGGCGCATTCAGCATGCATCAGCTAGGGATTATACATTCCACTCGAGGGTCCACAATGTGTATTCGCGCATAGATATGTTTATTATTGATAGGTCGCTATTGTCTAGTGCTGTGGACTCTTCAGTGGACTTGATCAAATGGTCTGACCATGCGGCTGTCACCCTTAAAATTTCTGAGGAAGTGGACTCCTCTTACAGATATCTATGGCGTAGTAACCCGTTGTTATTATCTAACCATACATTTAGTTCTCGTATAGAGGCTGATTTGTTGGAATTCTTCAAAATCAATGCCCTACCCTCAACTGACCCGGTAGTGTTGTGGAATGCCCATAAGGCTTGTATTAGGGGATCTTTCATACAGCAGGGGCGGTACAGAAACGTCAGTGGGAGGCGAAGTCATCTGCTTTGCTAGTGAAATTGCAAGCTCTGGAAACACAGAATAAGCAGGTTCCCTCTCCCCAATTAGCGGAGGAGCTCCGGCAGACTAGACAGGAACTAAGGAACCTGATGCTAATCTCCTATGAGAGAATGTTTCGCAAATCGAAGGCAAAGTATTATTCTCAAGGAGATAAGGCGGGGAAATTGTTGGCTTCTAGCCTTAAATCTAGACAAGCTAGGAGCAGAATTGCTTTCCTTGTTAATCCTACTACGGGTGACAAGAGCTACTCCCCGATTGAAATTGCCAATAGTTTTCAGGCGTACTATGCAAATTTATATAACTTGCAGAATTCTGTCTCTACCCCTGATAATGTTGAGGACCTCACAAATTCCTTTCTAACCTCTCTAGACTTGCCGAAGCTTACGGATTCTCAGCTCCAGGTTCTTAATGCTCCTGTCACAGTAGAGGAAGTGGAACGGGTGATCGATTCTCTACCGCGGGATAAGGCACCTGGTCCTGATGGTTTTGTGTGCATTATTATAAGTATTTTAAAAAGATTTTGAGCCCTTATTTGCGAGACTTTTGTGTCTCTGCTCTTACCACCGGAGAGCTCCCTAGTGAAAATCTGAAGGCAGTTATCGTCACTCTTCCTAAGCTTGGTAAAACCTCTGATAGACCTCAAAATTTTAGACCTATCTCCCTCTTAAATCAGGACACCAAAATCTATTCGAAACTACTGGCCATGCGCATAGCCGGATCCCTTCCGTCTATTATTAATATTGACCAAACGGGATTTGTCCCTACCAGGCAATCTTATTTTAATACTAGGAGGATGTTAGGAATTCTTCACCAGATAAATCTGCATAAAACCCCTATGTTGGCTCTAGCCTTGGACGCCGAGAAGGCATTTGACAGATTGCGTTGGTCGTTTGCCTTCTCGGCGCTCCAGAAACTGGGATTCCAGGGCCCTATAATGCAAGCTATACGTGCTTTATATAGTAACCCCTCAGCCTCAGTGTATGTTAATGGGGCTCTGTCCGACCCTTTTGAGCTGACAAATGGTACTAGACAAGGCTGCCCCCTATCCCCGCTGATTTTTATCCTGGCTATGGAACCTTTGGCACAGGCAGTCAGGCAGCACTCCCAGGTAACCGGCATAGTGATTGGTGGTCGCTCTCATGTTATCTCATTGTATGCAGATGATGTGTTGTTATCACTGACGGATCCTGCCTCTTCCCTGCCGGAGGTAATGGATCTAATTGCCCAATATGGAGTCTTATCTTACTACCATCTTAATTCTTCCAAAACGCAAGCACGGCCGATGAATATGCCGGAAGATCTGGTGTTGCGGCTTAGGACACGGTGGGATTTTGATTGGCAGGAGACCCATATCAAATATCTGGGTACGAATATTACGCACGTTCCCTCCCAGATCTACCCCCTGAACTATGGGGAGCTCCTGAATTCTGTTGAAAAAGATCTGACTGACTTTCATACTCACAACACCTCGTGGATGGGTAGAGTGACAGCCCTAAAAATGTTTGTTCTCCCTAAATTCTTATATCTTTTTCGTACACTGCCGATCTCACTGCCTGATTCCTTTTTTGCCCAAGCACAATCACTGGTTTCGAAATATATCTGGAGAAAGAAGCAGCCTAGAGTGGCGAGAGATATAGTTAGGAGGGGTAGACCCATGGGAGGTTTGGGGGTCCCTGATTTGAAATTATACTATATTGCTACGTTGGTCTCTTTGTTAAGAGGTTGGGTCAAATTAGATGTGAACATCCCTTGGGTGCAGATAGAACAGGCACAATCCTCCCCCTTTTCACCACTCGATCTCCTCCACATACCGTTTTGGAAGATACCACTGCCAAAACACCTAAGTCCTTTGATTTCCGCCTCCGTACGAGCCTGGACTTTGTTCCATAAATTGGCAGATAAAGGAAATCCTCCGAGGATCACCTCTTTGCCGCTTTCATTGTTACAGGCTTTACTACCCCATTCGGATTTGTCTTTATGGGTAACAGGCCCGAGCCGCAAACTGAGTGACTTGTTTGTGGGCGGGATACTGGGATCCTTCCAGAACTTGAGAGATTCCTTCTCTCTTCCGGACTCCGAATTCTATAAATATCTACAGCTCAGGCACCTCTTGAACTCCCTTCAATCGACGGGCTTAAAATATAGTGCCGCTGCTACCCTGTTTTTGCACGGTAGGTTTAAGGGTTTAAAGTTGCTCTATAACGCCATTCTTCAACCCAGTGTGTTTAAAAAATCGCATCCTATGCGCACTTGGGAATCTGCGCTGGGAATGAGCTTCGCAGACGCAGATTGGGAGGGTGTGCTGACTGTAGCTCATAGGTATCTAAAGTGTTCCTCTCATATAGAATCGGCAATTAAGACGATCCTCCTTTGGTACTATACACCGGATAGATTGGCTATGATGTACTCTGGGGTTTCCAACATGTGTTGGAGGGGATGTGGACATAGGGGTACGCTTTATCATATTTTATGGCAATGCCCGTATATTCAGGCTTATTGGAGGGAGTGCAAACAGGTGTTTCAGCAGATTCTGCCTAACAATGTCGTATGGTCTCCCCAATTGATCCTGCTTTTCATGGGGATATCTGACTTGCCCGTGAAGTACAGGAAAATAACCTGCATTCTATGCGTTTTGGCGAAGTTATTGCTCCTCAGGAGGTGGAAATCGGGAGAGGTACCTGTAGTGAGTGAATTAATATCAGAGGTGAACACCACATATACTTACGAACTAATTTTGGCGATGGGTGAGGGTGGTTACGCCTCCTTCCAAAAGCTATGGCAGGTTTGGCAATCTTCCTCCTTCTTTAACGGTGGGAGGTAACTTAGGGGGAATTTTGTTTGTTTCTTCGGATAGCATCGGCGGATACCACATTGACAAATATATTGACTGGTCATATACCTGGGTGGCACACAGCTTTCAAATCATTTGAATTCAATGACAACCCATTTCGTAGGTTGTTTCTAATTATTTTCTTTTTGTTTATTTTCTTATGTGTTTATTCTCCTGTTAACTTTTTTGTACATGCTGGATACATATTTGTATTTCCTTTGTACACTACTGGATTTATGCATGTCTTATGTGGTACATACAAATGATGAGTGAAACTGCGTACTATAGAATGCTCTGTAATGTACCGTGTCCGGTTATTCCGGTTTTTTCACTTTCTTTTGTTTAAAATTTCAATAAAAACGATTGAAACAAAAAGAAGTGCCCAGGAGAAGTACAAGAGTATATGGTTAAGGGGAGGTAGTTATAAATGTCTATTCTGCACAAGGTACGGACAAGTCCTGTGGGATCCATGCCTGGTTCATTTTAATGAACGTGAGCTTGTCCACGTTGGCTGTGGACAGGCGGCTGCGTTTGTCAGTAATGACGCCCACTGCCGTGCTAAATACACATTCAGACAATACACTGGCTGCAGGGCAGGACAGCACCTCCAAGGCATAAATGGCAAGCTGTGGCCATGTGGACAATTTGGAGACACAGAAGTTGAATAGGGCAGAACCATCAGTCAGTACGTGGAGGCGTGTGCACACGTAAAGTTCCACTGTGTTGTTAAAATGCTGCCTCCTGCTAACACGTTTTCTATCAGCTGGTGGTGCAGTTTGCTGTGGCGCGGTGACAAAACTTTTCCACAGCTTGACCATGCTAAGCCTGCTGTCTGAGGTGCTGGCCGTGACACAGCTGCTTTGGCGACCTCTTCCTCCTCCTCCTCTGCCTTCATCTTGTGCTTCCACTTGTCCCACCGTGTTAGTTGGGAATGCCCTCAGGAGCGCGTCCAACAGCATGCGCTTGTAGTCGCGCATCTTCCTATCACGCTCCAGTGCGGGAATTAAGGTGGGCACGTTGTCCTTGTACCAGGGATCCAGCAGGGTGCCAACCCAGAAGTCAGGCACTGCAGGATGTAGTCGCTCATGTGTGCCAGGCTGCCCAGAGGTAACAATAAGCTGTCCTCTGTAGGTGGTGTATCGTCTGTGTCCTATGTATCCCCCAGCCACGCTCCAGTGATGGCCCTGAGCTGCGTAGGGTGCCACCCTGAAGTGAAACCGGTTCCTTCTCCTCTACCTCATCCTCCTCCTCCTTGTCCTCCAGAAGTGTGCCCTGGCTGTCCACATATGTACCTGGTCTCTTCTGGTGCAGGTACCCACCCTCTCAGCCACGTCTGTATGACCGGCCTGAAACCTTGTGAAATGCTCCTCTTCCTCCTCCTCCTATACCGCATCCTCTTCTATCATCGCCATAATATTTATTTCAAGGAGAGATAGAAGGGGTATTGTAATGCTAACAACGGCGTCATCAGCACTGGCCATGTTGGTTGAGTACTCCAAAGACCGCAACAAGGTACACCGGTCTTGCATGCAGGCCCAGTCACTGGTAGTGAAGTGGTGCTGATCCGCAGAGCGACTGCCCCCTGCATACTGCATCTGAAACTCCACTATCGCCTGCTGCTGATCGTACAGTCTCTCCAGCATATGCAAGTTGGAGTTTCACCTGGTGGGCACGTCGCATATGAGGCGGTGAGCGGGAAGGCCGACGTTACGCTGCAGCGCAGACAGGCGAGCAGCAGGGTGAGAACGACGAAAGCGCCCACATACGGATTGCACTTTCAGCAGCAGCTCTGACATGTCTGGGTAGTTTTTAAGAAACTTCTTCACCACCAGATTGAGCACATGCGCCAGGCAAGGGATGTGCCTCAAACCGGCTAGTTCCAGAGCTGCAACGAGATTTTGCCCATTATCGCACACCACTAGGCCGGGCTTGAGGCTCACCGGCAGCAGCCTCTCATCAGTCTGCTGTTCTATGCCCCTCCAAATCTCCTGTGCGGTGTGGAGTTTGTCACCCAAACACATGAGTTTTAAAATCGCTTGCTGACGCTTACCCGGGCTGTGCTGAAGTTGGGGGTGAGTTTCTTTTATAACCGGATGTGGGGGTGGTAGAAGAGGAGTAGGAGGAGAATGATGCGGAGTAGGAGGAGGAAGCAACAAGAGGCAACGAATAATGCCCTGCGTTTCTCGGTGGTGGAAGTACATGCGCCAAACCGCTACCCGCCTCGGGCCCAGCACTACGCTTACCCAGTGTGCAGTTAGGGAGATATAGCGACCCTGGCTGTGCTTACTGGTCCATGTATCTGTGGTTATGTGGACCTTGCCACAGATGGCGTTATTTTATCCTCCACTTGGTTGTGCAGGGAAGGGACGGCTCGCCTGGAAAAGTAGTGGCGGCTAGGAACATCGTACTGTGGGACAGCCACCGCCATCAGCTGAAAAAGTCCGTCTCCACCAGACGGAATGACAGCATTTCAAAGGCCAGTAATTTTGAAATGCTGGCATTAAGGGCCAGGGCTCGAGGGTGGGTAGGTGAGTATTTCCTCCTTCTCTCCAATGTTTGGGAGATGGACAGCTGAATGCTGCCGTGTGACATGGTGGAGATGCTTGGTGATGGTGTCGTATGTGGTGGTGTTGGTGGAACATCCCTTGTTTTCTGGGCCCCAGGTGCCACGGTTACGCCAGGAGGAGAATGAGAGCAGGAAGAGAATGAGAGAGTTCTTTGTTTTTAAGGTGTTTACTTCACTGCAGTTCATGCATTCCATGTAAATGCCTGGTCATGCAGGTTGTGCTCAGGTTAAGAATGTTTATGCCTCGCTTCAGGCTCTGATGGCACAACATGCAAACCACTCAAGTCTTGTGGTCAGGACATTGTGTGAAGAACTGTCATGCCAATGAACTCCTTGGAGCAGGTCTTGGTGTGCACGGTGGCCAGGGAGCGGTAGACATTGGCAGGTGTACTGTCTCTGGAACGGCCGCTTTTGCACCCTGCTCCCTCTTTTGCTGTGCTGTTGCCTCTGTGCGTAACACCGCCTCTTCCTCAGAACTGCACGCCTCACTAGCACGACCTTCAGTCCAGTCTGGGTCTAGGACTTCCTCATCCTCCTCATCATCTTCCACCCATTCATAACCCCTGCTCTCCTCGTCGGTCTGCCCATTGCAGAAAGCCACAGCAGTTGGCACCTGTGTTTCGTCATCATCAGAGACTTTTTGTGGTGGTATTCCCATGTGCTCATCCTGCAACAAAAGTGGTTGAGCATCAGTGCATTCAAGGTCTTCCTCTACTGGGGCAGGGCTAGGTGGATGGGCCGGGGAAACTCTGCCAACAGAGTCATCAAAAAGCATGAAACATTCGTGCATGATTTGGAGCTCTGACTGCTTGGCTGATTTGCAAAGGTGTGAGGTGGAAGACTGATGGGCATGGGCTACAGGTGCCAACCAATGGGTATTTCAGACTGTTTGGTGTACCTTGAATAACGTTTTTTTTTCTATAAGAAACAAAGAAGCACTATTTTGATGCAGAAATATAAAATATGTCGTTGGACAATGTATGCAGAACTGTTTTGTGGACTAGGAATACGCTTTTTCCCCCAAAATTACACGGATTCTCTATTTCACCGCAGAAATGTCAAATATATATTTTGGCGGTGTAAAATAGGCTTGGTGGATCAGGATGACCACTTTTTTTTTAACTAAAATACACTGATGCACTAGCTGAAATAGAATATACGGTTTAGTGCATTGTATGCTAGAGATGTCGCGAACATCACATTTTCGCGAACGGACTTCAACAAATGTTCGCGAACGGGTGAACCGCCATAGACTTCAATAAGCAGGCGAATTTTAAAACCCACAGGGACTCTTTCTGGCCACAATTTTGATGGAAAAGTTGTTTCAAGGGACTAACACCTGGACTGTGGCATGCCAGAGGGGTATCCATGGCAAAACTCCCATGGAAAATTACTTAGTTGATGCAGAGTGGGATTTTAATCCATAAAGGGCATAAATCACTTAACATTCCTAAATTGTTTGGAATAACGTGCTTTAAAACATCCAGTGTGTGTATACGATCAGGTATGATGTTGTATTGATCAGGTAGTGTAAGGGTTACGCCCGATTTACAGTGACATACCAAACTCTGACAGACCAAACTCCACATTTAACGCACCAGTAAAAACGCAAAAAGTCCATTTGCACAACCGCAAACTCCCCATTTGCACAATGTTGGATACCAAGCTAGCCATGTCCTCACTGACGTCATTGAAGGTCTCTTCCTCCACCCAGCCACGTACAACACCAAGGGTCCCCGAAAGGTGACAACAAGCCCCCTGGGACGCCTGCTGTGGTTGGTCTTCCACCTCCTCAAAGCCACCTTCCTCCTTCAGACTCCTCTCTCTGCGTTGCCGCAGGTCCAGCAATCGACAATGACAAGGCTGCTTCTGGTGGTGATGGTGACCACAACTCTTCCTCTTCATGCTCATCTACGGCATGATCCAGCACTCTTCGCAGGGCATGCTCCAGAAAAAATGCATATGGGATGAGGTCGATGATATTGCCTTGGGTTTGACTGACCAGGTTTGTCACCTCCGCAAAAGGACGCATGAACCTACAGCCATTGTGCATGTGCGTTCAGTAACGTGGCCAAAAAATACCCAGCTCCGCAGAGGCTGTCCTCTTTTTTTTTAAATTAAAAAAATCTGTTCTTTCCAGTTTAATCTCTGCTTTGTCCCCTATCAGGGGCCGGTGTATGGAATAGATTTTAGGAACCAGGAGATGGAAAAAGATGGTTGGTCGGTCATTTTCCTTCCAATTTGGGGCACTGCACGTGCACCGTGCAATGTGCTGTGCCAACCTATATGAGTGGTGTGTTAAGTAGTACTATTCCTATCAGTTTAATCCCTGTTACGTCCCCTATTAGAGGACATGTATCGAATAGATTTTAGGAACCTGGAGATGGAAAAAGATGGTCCTCTTACTTCCAATTTGGGGCACTGCGCGTGCGCTGCGCAATGTACTGTGCCACCAATACAAATAGTGTGAACTACTATTCTTACCATTTTAATCTTTGTTAAGTCCCCTATCAGGAGACGTGTATTGAATTAAATCCTTGCATGGGTAGATAGAGAAAAAAGCTTGCTCTGTCCGCTTCCTTCTAATTTTGGGCACTTGCAATGGAATTTGCCACCAATGCAACTAGTGTTAACTAAGTACTATTCCTATCAGTTTAATCTCTGTTTTGTCCTTATCAGGGCCGGGGCCGGTGTAGTGAATCGATTTTTGGAATCGTGAGATGGAAAAAGACCCATGCTCGGTCCGCCTGCTTGAATTTTAGGTCATTGCGCATGCACCGTGCAATGTACTGTGCCACCCTATATGAGTGGTGGGCAGTGGGCACAGTACAGTCTGTGGGCCTGACACACACTGGCAGGCAACTGCAATTATATTAAAGGGTAAAAATGAAATGACTTTTTATTTGCAAGGTACTGTGCCACCCTATGGCCCCCTTTCACACGAGCGAAGTTTTCCGCGGTGGGTGCAATGCGTGAGGGAATGCATAGCACCCGCACTGAATCCTGACTCATTCATTTCAATGGGTCTGTGTATATGAGCGTTTTTTTCACGCATCAGTTCTTGCGTGAAATGCGCATGTTTTATATTCTGCGTTTTCACACAGCCCTGGCCCCATAGAAGTGAATGGGGCTGCGTGAAAACGCATGGCATCTGCAAGCAAGTGCGGGTGCCATGCTTTTTCACTGATGGTTGCTAGAGATGTTGTTTGTAAACCTTCAGTTTTTTTATCACGCGCGTAAAAAACACATCGAAACGCATTGTACCCGAGCAGGAAAAACTGAACAACTGAACGCAATCGCAGGCAAAACTGAATGGCTTTGCCTGCAGAAATCGCACAGTTTTCACTGAACGCATCCGCAACGCATCCGGACCAAATCCAGACACGCTCGTGTGAAAGTAGAGAGAGTATATGTTCGCATTGCGAAATTAAACTTAGAGCTGAGTTCCTAATGGTTGTATTGATAGAATATAACGAAGATTGGGGGCGTGGTCGGCTGAGCATGTGAGAAGATGCACGATCGCTGAGCTCCTGCACTGTCCCAGGCTTTTATCCTGTTTTTACCCAACCGACGTACTCGTAACCTGTCCTGGACTGCTGTGATCCCAGGTGTAATTGTTTCCCTACCCGGTGGATGAAAAATTAAGCAGCCATGACCAGGAAAAAAGACGGGAGAGGCACTGAACGTGACTCACAAGATGGCGCGGGAGCGGCTACCCTGAGGCGCCGGGATCGCGCCGCTGAAGTGCAGAGAGACGCGACAGCCCGGTTGGAAAAATTCGCCTGTTCCTCCACGCAGATGAAGCAGCGTCGACCCAAAGATCACTGTGAGTCTGATCCGACCGCATTGGGAGGGATAGTGGCTGCTGAGAAAGGGGTGGCTGGAGAGACTCTAGTACAGGGACGCAACAAATATGGCATCTTGCAAATGAGTGACGCTGATCCTGACTCAGAGATAGAGGAGTCTGACACTGAGGAACCTACCTTGAAAGATGTGATGAATGCCATTTCAAAATGTGGAAAATCCCTACATACGCTAAATGTGCAGGTGTGAGCTATTAAAGAGAACATATCTTTACTCGGCTTGATTTCAGGAAACTGACAGAACGCACTACGGAGCTGGAGGGCAGGATGGGGGATGTGGAGAGGACGCAGGTGCAACCACTGCAAAAATACTACTACTACCCATACCCGCATGATTGATCTGTTATCAGCAAAACAGGATGATATGGAGAATCGGCTACGCCGAAATAATGTCAGAATTGTTAGGGTGCCGGAAAAAGTGGAGGGACAAAATCCGAGATGAGGATATACAGCTAGTTTTGACAGAACATTTCATCATACATGTTTCAAGAATTCCCTCCAAAATTCCTGTAGGCTTCCAGGATGGAGTCTAAGTGGTAAAATAACTTGCTTCACAGCTGAGCATGCTTTTCGCCTAAAACAGTACAATATATAGAAAAAGACTGAATCCAGCAAAATATAGATTTGAATTTCGGATTCTTTTGGTCATTGTCCAAGGGCTTTGTGGTAAGGTGCAGGGTGCCGTCCTAGATGGTAGGTACGTGTCACCGAGGTTCATAGCCTCGGTGAGGTAGGAGCCGTTTGTTGATGTCAGTAGCAGGTAGTGCTACTGACACATTTGCTAAGTAGCATGGCTGCAAAGCCGATCCGGGCCGGCTCTTACCGGGAGCAGCTAAAGTGTAGGGTGGGTGGCTGCTCCCCACGTCCCAGTCCTGGTTTTGGGCTGGGCTTTATAAACTCAGCCAGCACCACCAGCTGGGAGAGTGATTGTCTTGGAAGCTGCTGCTAGTGGTGTGGAGCTCTCTGGGGTGGAAGGACGTGCCCAGCAGGAGGCGTGCAGCCGTCCTGGAACCCTGAAGGAGGATTGTCCTGCGGCTGGGCTGACAGCCAGGTGCGAACCCGCACATCAAACCTGCCAGGTGAATGGAACCTGTGTTTGGACATTTTGTTTTCCCCTTCATTTGCTGATGTGTGTGACTTAACACCAATTGACTTTCTGCTGTTATTTTGATACAAGTGTGAGATAAAACACTGTTTTCCGCACCTTCTGGACTCCCTGTTGCCTCTAAACTGCACCCGCACCGCTGTCTACCAGAGCGACTCCCCACATTTGGTGTCGGATGCGGGCATGCGCAGTGAGGCTGGCGTGAACGCCGAACTTTGTTTTTTTGCTGGCAAAAGTGAATGTCCTATATTAAGCCAGCAAAGTTGCAGCCTGTGATCCCCGACAAAATGGAGGTGGCTGTGAAAGCCCTCATAGAGGCTAACGTGCAGCAGCGGGAGACCAACCAGCTACTGCTACAGCACGTGATGGCGTTGCAAGCGGCAGGAGCGTCCCACCGCGTCCACGATGCCCGGAAAGCTGTCCGTACCGCGATCCCTAAGATGACCCCCTCGGATGATGTTGAGACCTATCTGGCGGTGTTCGAGAAGGTGGCCGTGAGGGAGAAATTACCCCGAGAACAGTGGGCAGAGGTCATCGCTCCGTTCCTGGCGTCTGGACCCCAGCAAGTATTTTTTGACCTCCCAGGTGACCAAGCAGCTGACTACCCGACTGTGAAAGGTGAGATCCTGGCAAGACTGGGGGTGAATGTTTTGGTCCGGGCCCAGCGGGTGCATCAGTGGGAGTTTAACCCGGCTGAACCCGCCCGGCCACAATACTATGACTTGCTACAACGGTTGCAAAAATGGCTGCAGCCAGACATACTGACTCCCACTGCTATGCTCGACCGTCTGTTAGCCGATGTCTTCTGGAGGGCTTTGCCTTACCCTCTCCAGCACTGGATCGGCCAGGTATCGCCCACCAATGCCCTGGAGATGGTCGACCTGGTGGAGCGGTACGAGGCCACCAGAAACCTGCAGGGGAGTCTTGCTGGGAAGGGGTCAGTTAAACCCCGGAGGCCGCTGCCCCAGTTCCGACGTCCGGCGACAGAGAGGCCTGCACGGAATATACCCCCTGCGAGCCCGCCTCCCGTGGTATGCTGGAGGTGTCAGGAGCCAGGCCACATCAGGGCCGACTGTCCGCATCGGGATGAGCTGATGGAGGTGAACTACGGGGGTCGCCACTCCTTGTATGCACGGAAGCTGTGCGCAACTGGCACCCGTGAGGTGCAAGACCATAACCACCTGTGTCAGGTAGAGGTGGGAGATTCGCTGGCGGTGGCTCTGCTGGACTCCGGGAGTTTAGTCTCCTTGGTAAGGGCTGCCCTTGTACGGCCTGCGGAGTATACTGGCCGTAAAGTCGGGGTCCTGTGCATCCACAAAGACCTGAAAGACTACCCCACTGCACTAGTGACTTTGTCCACAGCGGCTGGTAGGTGGACCCACGAGGTGGCTGTCGCTACTACACTCCCACACGAACTAATACTTGGGAGGGACTTCCCGGTTTTCCGACGCTGTGGCCGGCAATAAAGGTATCTGAGGGACCCGAGACAGGGGTGACCCTAGCAGAGTGGCCTGATACCGCTGGAAGGCCAGAACCCTGGGAGCCCGAGTCTGAAGGGCCGGCGGTAGGGGTGACCACTGCTGCCAGCGGTAGTGGGGAGACAACCCCACTGAGTGTAATGGTGGGAGACACGGAGGACTTGCCACCGGGACCTGAGTTGGCAGACCTCAATGTCTCCGGGAAAATTTTGGGACCGCACAACACGGGACCAAACCCTAACCAGGGCCTGGGAGAATGTGCTGGAAATTGATGGTAAACCCCAGAAACCAGGGGCTGAATTAATGTTCCCACGATTTATTGTTCTACAGGATATGTTGTATCGGGTGAACCAAATCCGAGGTGAACCTGTTGAACAGTTGGTGGTGCCCACAGCATATCGCAAGCTTGTCATGGAGCTTGCCCACCAACATGTTCTTAGGGGACACCTGGGGTGGCAGAAAACCCAGGACCGCATACTGCAGCGGTTTTATTGGCCCAGTGTGTTCAAGGAGGTAGAAAATTATTGTAAGTCCTGTCCAACCTGTCAGATAACTAGCCCCCAACCTCATTTCCGTAGTCCTCTGGTACCTCTGCCAATTATTGAAGTACCGTTTGAGCGAATCGCTATGGATTTAATTGGGCCTGTACCAAAGTCTGCCAGGGGCCACCAACACATTCTGGTAGTTCTCGACTATGCCACTCGGTATCCGGAGGCGGTGCCTCTGCGACATACCTCAGCTAAGCTCATTGCCAAGGAGTTAATGGAAATGTTTTCCCGTGTGGGCCTGCCAAAGAGGTTCTGACAGACCAAGGGACCCCTTTTATGTCCAAAGTAATGAGGGAACTGTGTAAATTGTTGCGTATAAAGCAGTTACGGACGTCCGTTTACCATCCATAAACGGACGGTCTTGTTGAGAGGTTTAACCAAACTCTAAAAAATATGTTAAAGAGGGTGGTGTCTAGAGATGGGAAGGACTGGGACCTGCTTCTGCCCTATCTCATGTTCGCAGTGCGAGAGGTACCCCAGGCCTCTACTGGGTTCTCGCCCTTCGAACTGCTTTATGGCAGACACCCTCGGGGCCTGTTGGATATCGCCAAGGAAGCATGGGAACAGCAGCCTGTCCCCCACAAAAGTGTCATTGAGTATGTCGCCCAGATGCAGGAACGGATGGAAAGGGTGTTGCCCTTGGTCCGGGAGCATATGGAGGCAGCGCAACAAGCCCAGAGTAGGGTGTACAATCGTCAGGCTCGGGTACGGGACTTCAATCCGGGAGACCGGGTTTTGGTTCTGGTACCCACCCTTGACAGCAAATTCCTAGCTAGGTGGCAGGGCCCCTATGAGGTGATCGAGAAGGTAGGGAAGTAAATTACAAAGTACACCAGCCAGGGCGGCGCAAGCCGGAGCAGGTGTACCACGTGAATTTACTAAAGCCGTGGAAAGATAGGGACACGGCCGACGACCACAGCCCCCGGCCAGGGCTTCTAGGTGAAAGGGTCCAGCCCCACAGTTCGAGGCCTGTGAAGCAGTAACCACGGTAAAAATTGCAGACAGCCTGTCTTCCAAACAAGTTCAGGAAGTCAGGGAATTCCTCAGTCGGAACACGGATGTGTTCTCGGACCTCCCTGGCCGCACGTCCCTCATCCGACATGACATCGTCACTGAGCCTCAGGCCAAGATCCGGTTAAAACCATACCGGGTACCCGAGGCTCGGCGGCGGGCCATCGCGGAGGAAGTGCAATTAATGTTGAAGCTCGATGTCATTGAGGAGTCGAAAAGTGAGTGGGCCAGTCCCATAGTCCTAATACCCAAGCCGGATGGGACGTTGCGGTTCTGCAACGACTTTCGCAAGTTAAATGAAGTGTCCAAGTTTGACGCGTATCCCATGCCCCGGGTAGGCGAGCTTGTTGAAAATTTAGGACAAGCCCGTTATTTTTCTGTGCTGGACCTCACTAAAGGATACTGGCAGGTACCCTTAACGGAGTCGGCTAAGGAAAAACCGCGTTTGTTACCCTGCAGGGCCTGTATCACTACAAGGTGTTACCCTTTGGCCTGCATGGCGCCCGCCACCTTCCAAAGGTTAATGGACATAGTGCTGCGACCACATCGTCGGTACGCCTCGGCCTACTTAGATGATGTAATCATCCACAGCACCGACTGGGAAAGCCATTTGCCCAAAGTGCAGGCGGTAGTAGATGCCCTGAGGAAAGCTGGTCTAACCGCCAATCCAAAGAAGTGTGCGATTGGGTTGGAAGAGACCAAATACCTGGGATATGTCATTGGGCGGGGAGTCATCAAGCCTCAGGTAAATAAGGTAGAGGCAATACGGAGTTGGCCCCGACCGGTCACCACCAGGCAGGTAAAGTCGTTCCTGGGGATTGTGGGGTATTACATGAGGTTTGTGCCCCACTTTGCTACTATCGCTCGCCATTGACAGAGTTGTTAAAGGGGCGTAAGACAGGGATGGTCCGCTGGAATGAGCAGGCGGAAAGGCTTTCTCCGCCTTGAAATCGGCCCTGTGTGGGTCCCCGGTTTTGGTGACACCCGATTTCAGGAAGGATTTCGTAGTCCAGACCGACGCCTCTGAGGTTGGCCTTGGTGCGGTACTGTCGCAGGAAGTCAACGGGGAGGAGCATCCCGTTGTCTTCCTCAGCCGCAAGCTCACCCCAGCAGAGACTAGGTACAGCATAGTCGAGAGAGTGCCTGGCCATCAAGTGGGCACTCGAGGCCCTCCGTTATTACCTGTTGGGCAGAAGCTTTCGCCTGGTGACCGACCACTCCCCACTCAAGTGGATGTCCCAAGCCAAAGAGAGGAATGCTCGGGTCACCAGGTGGTTTCTGTCCCTACAGAATTTTAAATTCACGGTGGAGCACAGAGCGGGCCGGTTATTAAAAAATGCAGATGCGCTCTCCCGGGTACACTGTTTGTCCTGTGTCCACCCTCTAGGGTTGAACAAAGGGGGTATGTGGTAAGGTGCAGGGTGCCGCCCTAGATGGTAGGTACGTGTCACCGAGGTTCATAGCCTCGGTGAGGTAGGAGCCGCTTGTTGATGTCAGTAGCAGGTAGTGCTACTGACACATTTGCTAAGTAGCATGGCTGCAAAGCCGATCCGGGCCGGCTCTTACCGGGAGCAGCTAAAGTGTAGGGTGGGTGGCTGCTCCCCACGTCCCAGTCCTGGTTTTGGGCTGGGCTTTATAAACTCAGCCAGCACCACCAGCTGGGAGAGTGATTGTCTTGGAAGCTGCTGCTAGTGGTGTGGAGCTCTCTGGGGTGGAAGGACGTGCCCAGCAAGGAGGCGTGCAGCCGTCCTGGAACCCTGAAGGAGGATTGCCCTGCGGCTGGGCTGACAGCCAGGTGCGAACCCGCACATCAAACCTGCCAGGTGAATGGAACCTGTGTTTGGACATTTTGTTTTCCCCTTCATTTGCTGATGTGTGTGACTTAACACCAATTGACTTTCTGCTGTTATTTTGATACAAGTGTGAATAAAACACTGTTTTCCGCACCTTCTGGACTCCCTGTTGCCTCTATACTGCACCCGCACCACCGTCTACCAGAGCGACTCCCCACAGCTTCCTTAAAACAAGTTTCCTGTACAGGGGCATTATGAGTGACTACAGGAGGGTAATTAGTAACAGCATCCACCTCCGTATCACTCCAAACTTTTTTTAACAAAAAAAGCTTATCCCTTGTGGACATGAACTCCATGAAATCATTAAAAAGACCAATTTTGTCTAGTTCCATATTATTTTCGATATTGGGTTGAAGGGTCAGTGTGGTATCATTTATAATAATTGGCTCACCCCCCGAATCTCGAGATGAAGCCGTTGCAGGGTACGCCGACCCCAATGTATTGCTATGGTGCTTCTTATGGGAGGACTTCTTGGGGTCCGGAGAAGACTTCTTGTTCTTGTGCCTGTTGGAGGAAGCCTGATCGGGAAAGAAAATTACCCAACCTTTCCTTTTTCTTTTTGTAGGTTCTGGTGCTAGATGACGGTCACTGCGCGTGCGCGTGCCAGTGACCTCTGAGGAATCGTTGTGATCGGCGATCGCGCATGGGACTGCGCAGCATTCCAGATCAGATGATAGAAGAGCTGGATGCGGAGGCAGCTGAGGTAACTCAAGACATTTCCTCAGCCATTTTTCTCCCCTGTTGTCCTCTGCCCTGCGAATTAGCCATTTAAGGAGGTGCTCCATGGGTGGCGGCAGCAGGTCCTGTTCGATTGTTCCAGCGCCAATAATGTGCAATAACCATTATGTCTCTTCTTTTATAAGTTACCTGAGATTGAATCCATTAGGCTGCTCACCAATCAGGCCCAAGACCTTGGCACCCGACAACCCTGGACCATTGGCCCCCGTGACAAACACCTTTACAGGTAAGAAACTTTATTTAATTTAACACTGACACAACACCAGTTACAGGAACTAGGCTACCATGTGTTCCCCTCAATTGTATAGTACAATGAATCAGGGACCACCAAAAAGAGAGTACAGAAGGCACATAGGGAGCACCTCTCAAATATAACCAAAAAGACGATACCTAGTGGCACAATGTATTAATACATCATGTAGTAAAAGATGACTGTATAAGTTTTCAGGGATTAAACACATTGAAGGATTTTCAAGAGAAGGAGACATTGATAACCTCTTGTTACTGAAAAGAGGCGGAATGGACATTCAGACTTCAGACTATGAAACCGCAAGGTCTGAATGAATTTATATGGTATGTGAGCTTTATATAACAGGTTAGCTGTCACAACTCTCCCTCCATCTTCATTCATACTGGTCTAGCATGTACTTCTCAGATACAGTGACCGGGTACATGTATCCCCTGCTCTCTCCCCAATCCACTCATTGTGCCTTCCCAAATTGATTCTTGGTATTGGCATGACCGCTATGCCAGGATGACCCCCATGTTATCGGGTCTGTATACTGACACAATTAGTTAGGATATACATTCTTTACGTTTGGGCAGGTACTCTGTATTAGCGCAATATATCGTAATTCGGGGCGATGTATGCGCTATGCAGTCCTTCTTCCCACCACCAGTTCTATGGAAGACCCTGTCATTACATTTATAGGGCTATCTCCTTGATATGACAAGTTATGGCTGCATTATATCCACTGATACAATTATAATTACCCTCCCGAGACCGAGTGATTTATCGAATGAAAGGAGGGAGAGCAGGTGACTCCCCCTTGTCCGATTGGACAGACTGTCCAGAAGCCCCACCTGTGGGAGTTGTGGCTTTCTCCATTTATACAGAGGGAAGTGGTGTCCATGTACAGAGGCTACACATCGCTGCGTGCTTATTATCAGTAGCGTGCGCATCTTTGTTTGTTTGTTGGGTTTCCCATGAATACACTCCTGATGAATGGCTGGCATGTCCAGCATAAGACACGTGTCGAGTGAGGCGCCAGTTAGGGAACATATGTAGTCTACTACATCAGACAGTGGTCAAAAAACTGTATACAGGTAGTAACCTTCCTCTACCATAGCCCCACTGTATTGAGCTGCAGTTCAGTTAAGGGGGATGTAAGGCGAATAGTTAAGATAGACAATACAGGCTTTACACTGTGTCTAGTGAGCACCTGTGACTTCCCTGGTCTATAGCTCCACCCCAGTGAGCTGCAAATTAAGCTCAGGGGGGCTAGTAGGTCTGTGTTACTAAGGGGGAATACTGGTTCTATACTGCTATTACAGACCACTACCCAATCGTGTGCTGGGGAAAATAGAGGTTGATTATAAGGTCACAGTAACCTGATTGTTCACCCCTGCACCACTTTTGTACTCTATATCTAGTTTTGTCAGTTAGTCACTATCCATTGGTTTTAATGGTACTATTAATAAAGTTTTTTTTTTGTTTTCTATTCTATTACTTCAAGCGCTTTAACTGTATTTAAGTTAAAATATCCTTTGTTACTAGTGCAAAATCAATATCTGATACACAAGTTAACCATAAGTAGCTACCAGGACTGAAACAGGAGAATAATGTTTTTCTTTCATTTTATTGTATTTCCTACTGTTATGTTTTTTCACACTCATTACATTTTTTTCTGGACCCTGTGATAAATATTTATTAAGTGCATAAACAAATAGGGGGACATTTATGAAGACCTGCGCTTCTCTCCTATGCTGGTGGGTCATCCACCTAAGTTATGTAGAGGTGCCAGCCACTACATAATTTAGGCAGACTTTACACTTAGTATAAATCTATGCCAGCTCTCATGCTGGCATAGATTTAGATCTTTTTCTACGCCTAAAACAGGCGTAGAAAATTATAAATGAGACAGGCCTGCCGGACCGCCCCTTTCTACGCGTATGCCATGCCCTATTTTTTATTTTTTTTTATTCATTCTTTATTTGTAAGAGATGGACATACAAATCAAAGATATCAACAACCAATGCACAAATTGGCAATACATACACAAATGTATTAACATCGGGAGGTAACGGCCAGTGAACTACAGTATAGGTGCAAGTCTAGGAACAATAAGGATTGCCTGCTCCAATGTTGAGCAGAGCTGAGAGAAAGTGCTATCAGGTGTACAGCATCCCTAGGTGAGACACAACAACAAAGTACAGAGGATATGATCACTCCTGCAACGTCCGGGGGGCAACTTCAGAGGAACCTGAATCGCAAAGAGCGAGTCGATGCATGTCGATGCTATTGTAGTATGTGAGCCACGTCTGCCAAATTGTCTTGTATTTGCTCTCAGCTTTGACAGTGTGTGAGCACATACCTTCCAGAACCGCTACTTGCTGTGTCTTCGCCAACCAATGAGAGAGTGAAGGAGAAGCTGACTGTTTCCAATATAGAGGAATCATGCTCTTAGCAGTAAGAATCAGATATCTCCAAAGATCTACATTATAAACATGCGTTGCTTCTGGAAGAACATTTAGAAAAATCATGGGGGGGGTAAGCACCGGAGAATTTGGGCACACCCGCGACAACACCCCAGATACCTTCGACCAGAAGTCCGTGATCAGCGGACAATCCATCCAAATATGCCTGTACGTCCCCTCCGCTGCTCCACATCTCCAACAAGAGTTAGGAACAAGTGGAAACATTTGGTGAAGGGAAGCCGGGGTTTTATACCAGCGGCTAACTAGTTTGTATGACGTTTCTTGGAGCGTGACGCACCGGGAGGGACCACAGGCCTGTGCAAGTATATCAGAGACATCATCCGATGTAAAGGTTACTTGGAGTTCCCTCTCCCAGGCAGTTATGTAGGGTGGGGCAACTTCGGTATATGGCTTAACCAGTAGTTTACTAAGAGCAGAAATAATTTTAGGTGGGTTGGAGGAAACGGCAGCCAGTTTCTCAAAGCTGAGAAGGTCCCTTTCCAATAATTTGGGGGACTCGATACTCCGAAATCCCTGAGCGAGGGTCTGATAAGTCAGCCTATCTAGGGGGGAGTCAGAGAGACGTGTCTTTAAGGCGTCAAAATCTGGGAAGTTCCCATCTAAGACAATGTCGATCACTTTATATTTTTTGAAGGCACGTTGTTTGTCTAACCAGTGGGAGCCAAAGGGCTCTGATAGGCCTAGTAGGTCACCTAGAGTCAGTAAGGGGGAAGGGTGTTGCCAAACGTCTGCTGCCTTGTGAACCTCAGCCCATACAATGAGGGGTGCTTTGGTTAGTAACGGGATAGATGAGGGAAGGTTGGAGCCCGTCCCTATTCCTACCACTGCTTGTGTCAAGGAAAAGCCCGCAGTTGTTTCTTCTATTGTAACATATCGTTTGGGGGAGAGGAGACGATACCAATCAATAATTCGAGATAGTTGAATGGCTTTATATAAATGCTCAATGTCCGGCAGGCCAATTCCGCCTTTATCCTTAGGTCTTGCCATTACTCTGTATGCAATCCTGCACATCTTCCCACTCCATATGTATTTCAGAAACATCGATCTCAACTGCTTGAAAAAGGACTTAGGCAAATGTATAGGGAGAGTTTGAAGTAGATAAAGTATTTTAGGGACCACTATCATCTTTAAGAGGTTTACCCTACCTATCCAGGAGATGTATGGGATTTTCCAAGAGTCGATTATAGCACGCAGTTGAGAGCAGTTGAGAGTTAAGTGGGGCATAGTTCAACGAATACCAGTTAGATGGAGTGGGGGAGAGCAGGATCCCTAGGTACTTAATGGAGGAGCTAGACCATGTAAAAGGGGAGCCCTCTTTCGCACGAGAAAGCATATTCCTGGGGCAAGATATATTAATGGCCTCTGACTTTGAAGCATTTATCTTAAAATTGGACACCGCCATATACTCATCAAATATGGCGGAGAGGACTGGGAAAGAGACATCTGGATTGGAAGTGATGATCAACAGGTCATCAGCATATGCTGCAGTTGAGTTACAGGTATCGCCAACGGTAATCCCATTAACCCGTGGGTCTTGTCTATACGTTGAACAAGCGTTTCCATAGTTAAAACAAACAGCAAGGAGAGAGCGGGCACCCCTGCCTCGTTCCGTTAGCAATGCGAAACGTTGCGGATAGAGTGCCATTCAGACGTATGGATGCTGAGGGGTTAGTGTAAAGAGCGAGAATCGCCGAAATAAGAGGGCCTGGGAAGCCAAACTTAATCAGCACCTGCTCCATGAATAACCAGTCAATTCTATCGAATGCTTTTTCCGCATCCGTAGAAAGAAGAGCCATGGGGACCCGTCTCCCCCTCGCATACTGAATCAAATGCAGAATACGCAACGTATTTTCTTTGCCCTCTCTGCCTTTAATGAAACCCACTTGTTCATTATTAATCACAGATGGGAGAAGTGGCTGAAGGCGGTTCGCTATCAGTTTAGCATAGAGTTTAATGTCTGCGTTCAGCAGAGAGATGGGTCTGTAACTACTGCATAATTTAGGATCCTTCCCTTCTTTAGGCAAGACAGTTATGTGTGCTTCCAGAGACTGTGAGGGAAAATTCCTGTGGACCGCAGCAGAGTTAAAGGATTGAAGGAGATGGGGGAGAAGAATTTCCGAAAAGGATCTATAGTAAGATATTGGTAACCCGTCTGGGCCTGGACTCTTGTTTGGGGGCGAACTTTTTAAGGCTAGGTTGAGTTCCTGGATAGTAAATGGAGAAGCTAAGTGCAATTGTTGGGCGTCAGACATGGAAGGTAGCTGAACCGAGTCTAGGAAGCCCTTTATTAAACCGATCCTGTGTAAACGATCCTGAGATCCTTCATGTGCCCTCAGATTGTAAAGAGAGGAGTAGAATTTCTCAAATTGGGCCGCGATTACCTTCGTGTCCGTGGAGACACCCCCCTCTGGTAAGGCTACTTCTCTAATAAACAATTGTTCACGCCTCCGTTTGGCCATGGCTGCCATGAGCCTAGAGCCTCTGTTCCCATGTAGGTATATTTTATGTTTGGCGTGCAAATATGCCTTAGAAGCTTTGAAATTTAGTAATTGGTTTAGTTTGTCCCTGGTAGAGGATAACTCAGCGAGGACTTCAATAGAGAGGGAAGTTTTATGTCTAAGCTCTAAATCAGAAATCCGTTGCAGTAAGTCGTCTACCTGTCTCTGTCTCTGTTTCTTAATGTGCGTGCCCAAGGCTATTAGTTCTCCTCTGACTACTGACTTATGGGCTTCCCATATAATTGGAGGGGAGACTTCTGTTGAGACATTGTCTCTGAAATAGTGTGTCAAAATCTCAGAGATCTTCTGTTTGTGCTGAGGGGAGTGTAGCAGCGATTCATTGAATCGCCACGTATACATTCTTTTAGGCATTGATTCAATAATGACAGAGAGAGAGACAGGAGAGTGATCAGAGATACCGATATTGCCAATATACGTATTTCGAGCAGGGGTAAAGCAGAGGACTGCATAAAGAGGTAATCTATCCTGTGATAGGACCTATGTACTTCCGAATAATGTGTATAGTCCCTATCGTGTGGATGGGAAATTCTCCAGACATCGATCAAGTGCATATCTTTCAGTTTCTTCCTAAAAGCCCTAAGTTGTCTATGTGATATGGAAGATGATTTGGCCGTAGAGTCTAGGAGGGGTTCCAGTGCCACGTTCAAATCACCGCCCACAATAAGGAGACCTTCCCTGAAAGAGTGCAGCTTAGTTAGGGTATCCATAAGCCAAGGTATCTGCCCAGAATTGGGGGCGTAAACACCCGCGATAGTTACCATAGTGTTTGCTAGCAGCCCCTTCAGGAAAAGGTATCTACCTCCTGGGTCAGTCATGCTATTCTGCAGCGTGAAAGGTATGGACTTCCGAATGGCAACACTGACCCCTTTGGATTTAGAGGATGCGTGAGGGGAATGGAACCAGTGTGAAAAGTATGTAAGAGGGAGATTGGGAGTCTTACCCCTTTTGAAATGTGTCTCTTGAAAAATTGAAATGTCTGAATGTAGCGATCTGAGGTGTTGAAACACGCGCGACCTCTTCTGTGGTGAGTTCAGTCCCCGGACGTTCCAGGAGGTAACAACAATCTCAGCCATTACAAAGAGAAATAACAAACTGTCAATACAAATACTATAACAAGAATGGCAGACTTGGGAGAGAAGAATATTATTCTAGTACAAATTTAAGCACAAGAGCGGTAGAGAGTATAAGGAGAACCCTAGAGTTGGTAACAAAAGTGACAAAGTGCTGCCACAACATACACCTTTTGTACTGTGTCTCAGGCCCCAGAGTCAGGAGGAGGGAATTGCGTCAGAGAGCCTAGTTGGCTGATTATCCTCTGGGACGCCTCATGATGACTCAGGATCAAGTAAGACCTGGCACAAAGGGATAGTGTAAGCATATAAACCTAGCATGAAAGGAACATTGTTATATATGAACCAGCAGACTGAACATTTGTAGAAATGCTACTCAAAGAAAGAGAAAAAGATTAATCCACCGCATCGTGTAATCTGCGTCTGGATTGGCGACTTCTTACAGGTTTCCACGGAGCAGCCTCAGGGATAGCAGGAAGATCTGTCATGTCTGTGATCTGGAGCCAGGAAGGAATCGCAGACGGGAGAAGGCCAATATCATCACACAGGGGCACAAGGTCATCCGGTCGGCGTATGATTTTTGTGGAGCCTTGCACGGTGAAGGAAAGTCCAAAGGGGAACAACCAGCGATATCTGATTCCCTTAGATTTCAGGGCTTCTGTGACCGGTTTCATCTGACGTCTTTTATTCAAAGTGACTGGTGATAGGTCTTGGAAAAAGGATAGTTTAGCTCCTTCAAAAATTACCTCCCCCTTTTCTCTGGCTGCTTTAAGTATGGCGTCCCTATGGGAAGAGAGCAAAATTTTGCAAATGATATCTCTGGGGGTTCGCCTTCTTTAGGCCTATTCCTTAAGGCCCTGTGAGCTCTTTCCAAGGTCAAGTTAGGCGCGATGTCAGGATTGAGTAGCGGTCTCAAGATGGAGTAAGTGAGGTCAACGACCGAAGATTCTGAGGAAGATTCTGGGACGCCTTTGATACGGAGGTTGTTTCTTCTGCCCCGATTGTCTTGATCCTCCACATATGCTAGGAGATTGTTCATTCTAGCTTGGATGGTGTGGAATGTTTCTGTGGATGCTTCCCCATAGGCAATTAAAGAGGCTTGATTTTCCTCTAACTTTTCCACCCTTCCCCCCAGCTCCCTAAGGTCACTCTTAATATCTGAGAGTTCTGACAGGACAGGTTGAAGAGCATTTTCAATAATCCTTTGGAAGGACCTTTGGGAAGTCACCAGCTGAGCATCTTTAGATTGCGTACGGTCCAGAGTTTCACTTTCAGCATCCGATTGTTCAGACGGGTCGTGCGAGCGGGATACCAGGGGAAGGGGTACAGGGTCATGCTTAGCATGAGGCGATTTTTTGCGTAGGAATTTTTCCATGTCCCTTTGTGTCTTCTTTTGTTTGGGAGTGGAGAAGACCTCTGGCTTCCCAATTTTAACCATATTGTTGGAAACGGTGGTCGTGCCAGCACTCATTGGAGTAGAATATGAGGGTCCTCCTTCACCCACACCTAAAAGGCTACATATATATGTCTTTCACTGAAGAGCAAAGCAAAAAAAAAACAAAAAAAAAAAAAAACAAAAAAAAAAAAACCTTATATTAGGTATGCTAGAGTCACCAGTGTTTCACCGACGTGTTGCTATGGGCAACTATGAAGGGGGTGCGGATCAGTACAACCAGTCCACTTGAGAAAAATTGGAGAACGATCTCTCCCAGCTAAAAATTGTAAATATATGATGAGTAGCAGACCAGTCCTGGGCCAGTCCTTATAAAAATTGGGGCACGTGGCACCCAGAAATGTTGTCCTTCAAGGAGACCTGGACAGGGGGGGGTTAGTTGACCTGAGTAGGCTTTGCTCAGAGAGGTTGAATATAAAATTGAAGATGCCGAAGCAGCTCACCAGTAGCACAGGATTGCAGGGGAGAGAAGACACCGGGTGACCGCTTGATGTCTGCCTACAAGGTCAGAGCAGTAATGGCGGGTCTGCTCGCCCGGCGGGTCGGCTCTGTATTTGGTCCCGAGGTGCCGATGCGCTGTTGGGACCCACCGGACCTTGCAGAGGGTGAGTATCGATGCGGGAGCCGGGTCTCCCTCGTGTCCGGATCCCTCGGAGCTGCGCTGAGGAAGGAGTGATCTGGCCTGCTGCCTGGAGTGGAGCCCGCGGCGCGGTAAGACAGCGTGGTGTAGTAGGCCGCAGCTGTAAATTCGGGCTGGAGCTCACCGGAGATCCCAGGGGGAGCCCACACCGATTCTGGGGGTCACCCCACGTAGTTTCAGCAGGTTTGTGCCTGGTATGGCTCCTTTTGGCAGCGTTTCAGGAGAGGTGAAGCAGGAGCTGAGCGAGCACACGTCTGCTCTCCACTAGCTTCAGGCCACGCCCCGCCATGCCCTATTTTTTAGACCTGGTTGAAAGGCGGAAAAGTGGAAAAAGTCGCAGATTGCACCACAAAAAAACTTTGTGCCACAACCTGCGGCAGATATATGCCAAAAAGTGGCATATATCTGTTCGTAAATGACCCCCATAATATATACATTCACAATAAATGTAAAATGTACAACAGCATAAACAAAAAAGTACTGTACCTAAGGTATGCAATAGCAGTGTCCAGTACAAATGTACAGTATTTATTATTTTTACAGTGGAGCCTTTAGGGGATGGATATCACTCCATGGCATCTGTCAGAGGCATCCGATTAACCTAAATGTCATGACATGTATACTGTCGGTTAAACGTAGGCCATAAACGTGATGTGAATAAAGCCTTTAAAGGCCAGTCCAGTCCAGTCCTATGTAAATAAATCATACATACACATTCTCTTACTAATTGCAATATCAATATATTTGCATATATATTTACTCATATAGACACACACACACACTCATATACATTAATGCATACATACACACATATAAATATGTACACACACTTATGCACATTTATATACATATACAGTATATGCACATTTATACCTATACACTGTACAGTATTAACTAATGTACACAAACACTCATACAACACTAACCTTTTTATGTTC
>JAKVIS010001106.1:0-40849 GCA_033119425.1 Bufotes viridis
GCATATTTTGTGTGTCAAACGAAGGTGTCAGCTTATGAAAGATTTGTTTGAGGGAACAAGTGGCGCTTCAGTGCAGATTGGAATACTGTCCAGCGTCTATTAGCAAGCCCAGAACACAAAAGCCTTCTTAACTGTTCCTGATGGTATGGAAAAATGAACTTTTAGAGTAACCCTCGTTACTAGCTTTCTCAACACAGGAATATACAGCGGCCACCGACAAAGCTAAGCCTTTTCTGTTTCTTGCTTTTTGGCCGCTGAAATGCAGGTGCAGTTCAGCTTAGCTTCTGCAACTCACCACCTCTCATGAGATACCATACCTTTTATGCAGTTTTGGAGTTGGCAGAATGAGAATGCACATGCTTGTCCAATCAAAGTTCTGTGCTAGCACTGAATGAACTTAGCACCTCTGATACTGCTCTACCTGCTCCAGGAATCAACAAGCAGGTTCCAACCCAGTATTTTATTGCAGCTATGATGAAAAGTGCTCATAAACTAGGCTTTGTCCTTGCTGACTTCTGTTGTTGCAATCAAATTCCTTGCCAACATTTCTTATTCATTGAAATGACAACTGTGTTTTACTGCAAATCAAAATGGCTGCCTCCAGAAAATCAATATGGCAGCCTCCATAAAATGTCAATAGACGGAACACTGAGCGTGTCACAATGGAACCCTTCAGCATACATGGATGATGACATCACAATGGACCCTTGCTGTTTTCCTCCCTGGCAGCAGCCATGATGCTTCATTCTTCAGTCAGGTGTGGATCCATGCACCTCAACAGGTAAGGGCACCAATCAACAGGTAAGGGCACATTTTTGTGTGTGTCAAACGAAGGTGTCAGCTTATGAAAGATTTGTTTGAGGGAACAAGTGGCACTTCTGTACAGATTGGAATACTGTCCAGCGTCTATTAGCAAGCCCAGAACACAAAAGCCTTCTTAACTGTTCCTGATGGTATGGAAAATGAACTCTATAGAGTAACCCTCGTTACTCGCTTTCTCAACAAAGGAATATAAAGCGGCCACCGACAAAGCTAAGCCTTTTCTTTTTCTTGCTTTTTGGCCGCTGAAATGCAGGTGCAGTTCAGCTTAGCTTCTGCAACTCACCACCTCTCATGAGATATCATACCTTTTATGCATTTTTGGAGTTGGCAGAATGAGAATGCACCAGCCTGTCCATTCAAAGTTCTGTGCTAGCAGTAAATGAACTTAGCACCTCTGTAACTGAGCTACATGCTGCAGGAATCCAAAAGCAGATTCCAACCCAGTATTTTAATCCAGCTATAGAGAAAAGTGCTCATAAACTAGGTTTTCTCCTTGCTGACTTCTGTGGTTGCAATTGAATCCCTTGCCAACATTTCTTATTCATTGAAATGACAGCTGTGTTTAACTGCAAATCAAAATGGCAGCCTCCAGAAAATCAATATGGCAGCCTCCATAAAAATTTCAATAGACGGAACACTGAGCGTGTCACAATGGAACCCTTCAGCATACATGGATGATGACATCACAATGGACCCTTGCTGTTTTCCTCCCTGGCAGCAGCCATGATGCTTCATTCTTCAGTCAGGTGTGGATCCATGCACCTCAACAGGTAAGGGCACCAATCAACAGGTAAAGGCACGTATTTGTGTGTGTCAAACGATGGTGTCAGATTATGGAAGATTTGTTTGAGGGAACAAGTGGCGCTTCTGTGCAGATTGGAATACTGTCCAGCGTCTATTAGCAAGCCCAGAACACAAAAGCCTTCTTAACTGTTCCTGATGGTATGGAAAAATGAACTTTTAGAGTAACCCTCGTTACTCACTTTCTCAACACAGGAATATACAGCTGCCACCGACAAAGCTAAGCCTTTTCTGTTTCTTGCTTTTTGGCCGCTGAAATGCAGGTGCAGTTCAGCTTAGCTTCTGCAACTCACCACCTCTCATGAGATATCATACCTTTATGCATTTTTGGAGTTGGCAGAATGAGAATGCACCAGCCTGTCCATTCAAAGTTCTGTGCTAGCAGTAAATGAACTTAGCACCTCTGTAACTGAGCTACATGCTGCAGGAATCCAAAAGCAGATTCCAACCCAGTATTTTAATGCAGCTATAGTGAAAAGTGCTCATAAACTAGGTTTTCTCCTTGCTGACTTCTGTGGTTGCAATTGAATCCCTTGCCAACATTTCTTATTCATTGAAATGACAGCTGTGTTTAACTGCAAATCAAAATGTCAGCCTCCAGAAAAATTTCAATAGACGGAACACTGAGCGTGTCACAATGGAACCCTTCAGCATACATGGATGATGACATCACAATGGACCCTTGCTGTTTTCCTCCCTGGCAGCAGCCATGATGCTTCATTCTTCAGTCAGGTGTGGATCCATGCACCTCAACAGGTAAGGGCACCAATCAACAGGTAAGGGCACATTTTTGTGTGTGTCAAACGAAGGTGTCAGCTTATGAAAGATTTGTTTGAGGGAACAAGTGGCGCTTCTGTGCAGATTGGAATACTGTCCAGCGTCTATTAGCAAGCCCAGAACACAAAAGCCTTCTTAACTGTTCCTGATTTTCCATGGCAAAATGAACTCTTAGAGTAACCCTCGTTACTCGCTTTCTCAACACAGGAATATAAAACTGCCACCGACAAAGCTAAGCCTTTTCTGTTTCTTGCTTTTTGGCTGCTGAAATGCAGGTGCAGTTCAGCTTAGCTTCTGCAACTCACCACCTCTCATGAGATATCATACCTTTTATGCATTTTTGGAGTTGGCAGAATGAGAATGCACCAGCCTGTCCATTCAAAGTTCTGTGCTAGCAGTAAATGAACTTAGCACCTCTGTAACTGAGCTACATGCTGCAGGAATCCAAAAGCAGATTCCAACCCAGTATTTTAATGCAGCTATAGTGAAAAGTGCTCATAAACTAGGTTTTCTCCTTGCTGACTTCTGTGGTTGCAATTGAATCCCTTGCCAACATTTCTTATTCATTGAAATGACAACTATGTTTTACTGCAAATCAAAATGGCTGCCTCCAGAAAATCAATATGGCAGCCTCCATAAAAATTTCAATAGACGGAACACTGAGCGTGTCACAATGGCACCCTTCAGCATACATGGATGATGACATCACAATGGACCCTTGCTGTTTTCCTCCCTGGCAGCAGCCATGATGCTTCATTCTTCAGTCAGGTGTGGATCCATGCACCTCAACAGGTAAGGGCACCAATCAACAGGTAAAGGCACGTTTTTGTGTGTGTCAAACGATGGTGTCAGATTATGGAAGATTTGTTTGAGGGAACAAGTGGCGCTTCTGTACAGATTGGAATACTGTCCAGCATCTATTAGCAAGCCCAGAACACAAAAGCCTTCTTAACTGTTCCTGATGGTATGGAAAAATGAACTCTTAGAGTAACCCTCGTTACTCTCTTTCTCAACACAGGAATATAAAGCTGCCACCGACAAAGCTAAGCCTTTTCTGTTTCTTGCTTTTTGGCGGCTGAAATGCAGGTGCAGTTCAGCTTAGCTTCTGCAACTCACCACCTCTCATGAGATACCATACCTTTTATGTATTTTTGGAGTTGACAGAATGAGAATGCACATGCTTGTCCAATCAAAGTTCTGTGCTAGCACTGAATGAACTTAGCACCTCTGATACTGCTCTACCTGCTACAGGAATCCAAAAGCAGGTTCAAACCCAGTATTTTATTGCAGCTATGATGAAAAGTGCTCATAAACTAGGCTTTGTCCTTGCTGACTTCTGTTGTTGCAATCAAATTCCTTGCCAACATTTCTTATTCATTGAAATGACAACTGTGATTTACTGCAAATCAAAATGGCTGCCTCCAGAAAATCAATATGGCAGCCTCCATAAAAATTTCAATAGACGGAACACTGAGCGTGTCACAATGGAACCCTTCAGCATACATGGATGATGACATCACAATGGACCCTTGCTGTTTTCCTCCCTGGCAGCAGCCATGATGCTTCATTCTTCAGTCAGGTGTGGATCCATGCACCTCAACAGGTAAGGGCACCAATCAACAGGTAAGGGCACATTTTTGTGTGTGTCAAACGAAGGTGTCAGCTTATGAAAGATTTGTTTGAGGGAACAAGTGGCGCTTCTGTGCAGATTGGAATACTGTCCAGCGTCTATTAGCAAGCCCAGAACACAAAAGCCTTCTTAACTGTTCCTGATGGTATGGAAAAATGAACTCTTAGAGTAACCCTCGTTACTCGCTTTCTCAACACAGGAATATAAAGCGGCCACCGACAAAGCTAAGCCTTTTCTGTTTCTTGCTTTTTGGCCGCTGAAATGCAGGTGCAGTTCAGCTTAGCTTCTGCAACTCACCACCTCTCATGAGATATCATACCTTTTATGCATTTTTGGAGTTGGCAGAATGAGAATGCACCAGCCTGTCCATTCAAAGTTCTGTGCTAGCAGTAAATGAACTTAGCACCTCTGTAACTGAGCTACATGCTGCAGGAATCCAAAAGCAGATTCCAACCCAGTATTTTAATGCAGCTATAGTGAAAAGTGCTCATAAACTAGGTTTTCTCCTTGCTGACTTCTGTGGTTGCAATTGAATCCCTTGCCAACATTTCTTATTCATTGAAATGACAGCTGTGTTTAACTGCAAATCAAAATGGCAGCCTCCAGTAGAAAATTTCAATAGACGGAACACTGAGCGTGTCACAATGGAACCCTTCAGCATACATGGATGATGACATCACAATGGACCCTTGCTGTTTTCCTCCCTGGCAGCAGCCATGATGCTTCATTCTTCAGTCAGGTGTGGATCCATGCACCTCAACAGGTAAGGGCACCAATCAACAGGTAAGGGCACGTTTTTGTGTGTGTCAAACGAAGGTGTCAGCTTATGAAAGATTTGTTTGAGGGAACAAGTGGCGCTTCTGTGCAGATTGGAATACTGTCCAGCGTCTATTAGCAAGCCCAGAACACAAAAGCCTTCTTAACTGTTCCTGATGGTATGGAAAAATGAACTTTTAGAGTAACCTTCGTTACTAGCTTTCTCAACACAGGAATATACAGCGGCCACCGACAAAGCTAAGCCTTTTCTGTTTCTTGCTTTTTGGCCGCTGAAATGCAGGTGCAGTTCAGCTTAGCTTCTGCAACTCACCACCTCTCATGAGATACCATACCTTTTATGCATTTTTGGAGTTGGCAGAATGAGAATGCACATGCTTGTCCAATCAAAGTTCTGTGCTAGCACTGAATGAACTTAGCACCTCTGATACTGCTCTACCTGCTCCAGGAATCCACAAGCAGGTTCCATCCCTGTATTTTATTGCAGCTATGATGAAAAGTGCTCATAAACTAGGTTTTGTCCTTGCTGACTTCTGTTGTTGCAATCAAATTCCTTGCCAACATGTCTTATTCATTGAAATGACAACTATGTTTTACTGCAAATCAAAATGACTGCCTCCAGAAAATCAATATGGCAGCCTCCATAAAAATTTCAATAGACGGAACACTGAGCGTGTCACAATGGAACCCTTCAGCATACATGGATGATGACATCACAATGGACCCTTGCTGTTTTCCTCCCTGGCAGCAGCCATGATGCTTCATTCTTCAGTCAGGTGTGGATCCATGCACCTCAACAGGTAAGGGCACCAATCAACAGGTAAAGGCACGTTTTTGTGTGTGTCAAACGAAGGTGTCAGCTTATGAAAGATTTGTTTGAGGGAATAAGTGGCGCTTCTGTGCAGATTGGAATACTGTCCAGCGTCTATTAGCAAGCCCAGAACACAAAAGCCTTCTTAACTGTTCCTGATGGTATGGAAAGATGAACTTTTAGAGTAACCCTCGTTACTCGCTTTCTCAACACAGGAATATACAGCGGCCACTGAAAAAGCTAAGCCTTTTCTGTTTCTTGCTTTTTGGCCGCTGAAATGCAGGTGCAGTTCAGCTTAGCTTCTGCAACTCACCACCTCTCATGAGATACCATACCTTTTATGCATTTTTGGAGTTGGCAGAATGAGAATGCACATGCTTGTCCAATCAAAGTTCTGTGCTAGCACTGAATGAACTTAGCACCTCTGATACTGCTCTACCTGCTCAAGGAATCCAAAAGCAGGTTCCAACCCAGTATTTTATTGCAGCTATGATGAAAAGTGCTCATAAACTAGGTTTTGTCCTTGCTGACTTCTGTTGTTGCAATCAAATTCCTTGCCAACATTTCTTATTCATTGAAATGACAACTATGTTTTACTGCAAATCAAAATGGCTGCCTCCAGAAAATCAATATGGCAGCCTCCATAAAAATTTCAATAGACGGAACACTGAGCGTGTCACAATGGAACCCTTCTGCATACATGGATGATGGCATCACAATGGACCCTTGCTGTTTTCCTCCCTGGCAGCAACCATGATGCTTCATTCATCAGTCAGGTGTGGATCCATGCACCTCAACAGGTAAGGGCACCAATCAACAGGTAAAGGCACGTTTTTGTGTGTGTCAAACGATGGTGTCAGATTATGGAAGATTTGTTTGAGGGAACAAGTGGCGCTTCTGTGCAGATTGGAATACTGTCCAGCGTCTATTAGCAAGCCCAGAACACAAAAGCCTTCTTAACTGTTCCTGATGGTATGGAAAAATGAACTTTTAGAGTAACCCTCGTTACTCGCTTTCTCAACACAGGAATATACAGCGGCCACTGACAAAGCTAAGCCTTCTCTGTTTCTTGCTTTTTGGCCGCTGAAAAGCAGGTGCAGTTCAGCTTAGCTTCTGCAACTCACCACCTCTCATGAGATACCATACCTTTTATGCATTTTTGGAGTTGGCAGAATGAGAATGCACATGCTTGTCCAATCAAAGTTCTGTGCTAGCACTGAATGAACTTAGCACCTCTGATACTGCTCTACCTGCTCCAGGAATCCACAAGCAGGTTCCTTCCCAGTATTTTATTGCAGCTATGATGAAAAGTGCTCATAAATTAGTTTTTTCCTTGCTGACTTCAGTTGTTGCAATCAAATTCCTTGCCAACATTTCTTATTCATTGAAATGACAACTGTGTTTTACTGCAAATCAAAATGGCTGCCTCCAGAAAATTAATATGGCAACCTCCATAAAAATTTCAATAGACGGAACACTGAGCGTGTCACAATGGAACCCTTCTTCATACATGGATGATGACATCACAATGGACCCTTGCTGTTTTCCTCCCTGGCAGCAGCCATGATGCTTCATTCTTCAGTCAGGTGTGGATCCATGCACCTCAACAGGTAAGGGCACCAATCAACAGGAAAAGGCACGTTTTTGTGTGTGTCAAACGATGGTGTCAGATTATGGAAGATTTGTTTGAGGGAACAAGTGGCGCTTCTGTGCAGATTGGAATACTGTCCAGCGTCTATTAGCAAGCCCAGAACACAAAAGCCTTCTTAACTGTTCTTGATGGTATGGAAAAATGAAATCTTAGATTAACCCTCGTTACTCGCTTTCTCACCACAGGAATATAAAGCTGCCATCGACAAAGCTAAGCCTTTTCTGTTTCTTGCTTTTTGGCCGCTGAAATGCAGGTGCAGTTCAGCTTAGCTTCTGCAACTCACCACCTCTCATGAGATACCATACCTTTTATGCATTTTTGGAGTTGGCAGAATGAGAATGCACCAGCCTGTCCAATCAAAGTTCTGTGCTAGCACTAAATGAACTTAGCACCTCTGTAACTGAGCTACATGCTGCAGAAATCCAAAAGCAGATTCCAACCCAGTATTTTAATGCAGCTATAGTGAAAAGTGCTCATAAACTAGGTTTTCTCCTTGCTGACTTCTGTGGTTGCAATTGAATCCCTTGCCAACATTTCTTATTCATTGAAATGACAGCTGTGTTTAACTGCAAATCAAAATGGCAGCCTCCAGAAAATCAATATGGCAGCCTCCATAAAAATTTCAATAGACGGAACACTGAGCGTGTCACAATGGAACCCTTCAGCATACATGGATGATGACATCACAATGGACCCTTGCTGTTTTCCTCCCTGGCAGCAGCCATGATGCTTCATTCTTCAGTCAGGTGTGGATCCATGCACCTCAACAGGTAAGGGCACCAATCAACAGGTAAAGGCACGTTTTTGTGTGTGTCAAACGATGGTGTCAGATTATGGAAGATTTGTTTGAGGGAACAAGTGGCGCTTCTGTGCAGATTGGAATACTGTCCAGCGTCTATTAGCAAGCCCAGAACACAAAAGCCTTCTTAACTGTTCCTGATGGTATGGAAAATGAAATCTTAGAGTAACCCTCGTTACTCGCTTTCTCACCACAGGAATATAAAGCTGCCACCGACAAAGCTAAGCCTTTTCTGTTTCTTGCTTTTTGGCCGCTGAAATGCAGGTGCAGTTCAGCTTAGCTTCTGCAACTCACCACCTCTCATGAGATACCATACCTTTTATGCATTTTTGGAGTTGGCAGAATGAGAATGCACCAGCCTGTCCAATCAAAGTTCTGTGCTAGCACTAAATGAACTTAGCACCTCTGTAACTGAGCTACTTGCTGCAGGAATCCAAAAGCAGATTCCAACCCAGTATTTTAATGCAGCTATAGTGAAAAGTGCTCATAAACTAGGTTTTCTCCTTGCTGACTTCTGTGGTTGCAATTGAATCCCTTGCCAACATTTCTTATTCATTGAAATGACAGCTGTGTTTAACTGCAAATCAAAATGTCAGCCTCCAGAAAAATTTCAATAGACGGAACACTGAGCGTGTCACAATGGAACCCTTCAGCATACATGGATGATGACATCACAATGGACCCTTGCTGTTTTCCTCCCTGGCAGCAGCCATGATGCTTCATTCTTCAGTCAGGTGTGGATCCATGCACCTCAACAGGTTAGGGCACCAATCAACAGGTAAGGGCACATTTTTGTGTGTGTCAAACGAAGGTGTCAGCTTATGAAAGATTTGTTTGAGGGAACAAGTGGCGCTTCAGTGCAGATTGGAATACTGTCCAGCGTCTATTAGCAAGCCCAGAACACAAAAGCCTTCTTAACTGTTCCTGATGGTATGGAAAAATGAACTTTTAGAGTAACCTTCGTTACTAGCTTTCTCAACACAGGAATATACAGCGGCCACCGACAAAGCTAAGCCTTTTCTGTTTCTTGCTTTTTGGCCGCTGAAATGCAGGTGCAGTTCAGCTTAGCTTCTGCAACTCACCACCTCTCATGAGATACCATACCTTTTATGCAGTTTTGGAGTTGGCAGAATGAGAATGCACATGCTTGTCCAATCAAAGTTCTGTGCTAGCACTGAATGAACTTAGCACCTCTGATACTGCTCTACCTGCTCCAGGAATCAACAAACAGGTTCCAACCCAGTATTTTATTGCAGCTATGATGAAAAGTGCTCATAAACTAGGCTTTGTCCTTGCTGACTTCTGTTGTTGCAATCAAATTCCTTGCCAACATTTCTTATTCATTGAAATGACAACTGTGTTTTACTGCAAATCAAAATGGCTGCCTCCAGAAAATCAATATGGCAGCCTCCATAAAATGTCAATAGACGGAACACTGAGCGTGTCACAATGGAACCCTTCAGCATACATGGATGATGACATCACAATGGACCCTTGCTGTTTTCCTCCCTGGCAGCAGCCATGATGCTTCATTCTTCAGTCAGGTGTGGATCCATGCACCTCAACAGGTAAGGGCACCAATCAACAGGTAAGGGCACATTTTTGTGTGTGTCAAACGAAGGTGTCAGCTTATGAAAGATTTGTTTGAGGGAACAAGTGGCACTTCTGTACAGATTGGAATACTGTCCAGCGTCTATTAGCAAGCCCAGAACACAAAAGCCTTCTTAACTGTTCCTGATGGTATGGAAAATGAACTCTTATGAGTAACCCTCGTTACTCGCTTTCTCAACAAAGGAATATAAAGCGGCCACCGACAAAGCTAAGCCTTTTCTGTTTCTTGCTTTTGGCCGCTGAAATGCAGGTGCAGTTCAGCTTAGCTTCTGCAACTCACCACCTCTCATGAGATATCATACCTTTTATGCATTTTTGGAGTTGGCAGAATGAGAATGCACCAGCCTGTCCATTCAAAGTTCTGTGCTAGCAGTAAATGAACTTAGCACCTGTGTAACTGACCTACATGCTGCAGGAATCCAAAAGCAGATTCCAACCCAGTATTTTAATCCAGTTAAAGAGAAAAGTGCTCATAAACTAGGTTTTCTCCTTGCTGACTTCTGTGGTTGCAATTGAATCCCTTGCCAACATTTCTTATTCATTGAAATGACAGCTGTGTTTTACTGCAAATCAAAATGGCAGCCTCCAGAAAATCAATATGGCAGCCTCCATAAAAATTTCAATAGACGGAACACTGAGCGTGTCACAATGGAACCCTTCAGCATACATGGATGATGACATCACAATGGACCCTTGCTGTTTTCCTCCCTGGCAGCAGCCATGATGCTTCATTCTTCAGTCAGGTGTGGATCCATGCACCTCAACAGGTAAGGGCACCAATCAACAGGTAAAGGCACGTATTTGTGTGTGTCAAACGATGGTGTCAGATTATGGAAGATTTGTTTGAGGGAACAAGTGGCGCTTCTGTGCAGATTGGAATACTGTCCAGCGTCTATTAGCAAGCCCAGAACACAAAAGCCTTCTTAACTGTTCCTGATGGTATGGAAAAATGAACTCTTAGAGTAACCCTCGTTACTCGCTTTCTCAACACAGGAATATACAGCGGCCACTGACAAAGCTAAGCCTTTTCTGTTTCTTGCTTTTTGGCCGCTGAAATGCAGGTGCAGTTCAGCTTAGCTTCTGCAACTCACCACCTCTCATGAGATATCATACCTTTTATGCATTTTTGGAGTTGGCAGAATGAGAATGCACCAGCCTGTACATTCAAAGTTCTGTGCTAGCAGTAAATGAACTTAGCACCTCTGTAACTGAGCTACATGCTGCAGGAATCCAAAAGCAAATTCCAACCCAGTATTTTAATGCAGCTATAGTGAAAAGTGCTCATAAACTAGGTTTTCTCCTTGCTGACTTCTGTGGTTGCAATTGAATCCCTTGCCAACATTTCTTATTTATTGAAATGACAGCTGTGTTTAACTGCAAATCAAAATGTCAGCCTCCAGAAAAATTTCAATAGACGGAACACTGAGCGTGTCACAATGGAACCCTTCAGCATACATGGATGATGACATCACAATGGACCCTTGCTGTTTTCCTCCCTGGCAGCAGCCATGATGCTTCATTCTTCAGTCAGGTGTGGATCCATGCACCTCAACAGGTAAGGGCACCAATCAACAGGTAAGGGCACATTTTTGTGTGTGTCAAACAAAGGTGTCAGCTTATGAAAGATTTGTTTGAGGGAACAAGTGGCGCTTCTGTGCAGATTGGAATACTGTCCAGCGTCTATTAGCAAGCCCAGAACACAAAAGCCTTCTTAGAGTTCATTTTCCATACCATTAGGAACAGTTAAGAGTAACCCTCGTTACTCGCTTTCTCAACACAGGAATATAAAGCGGCCACCGACAAAGCTAAGCCTTTTCTTTTTCTTGCTTTTTGGCTGCTGAAATGTAGGTGCAGTTCAACTTAGCTTCTGCAACTCACAACCTCTCATGAGATATCATACCTTTTATGCATTTTTGGAGTTGGCAGAATGAGAATGCACCAGCATGTCCATTCAAAGTTCTGTGCTAGCAGTAAATTAACTTAGCACCTCTGTAACTGAGCTACATGCTGCAGGAATCCAAAAGCAGATTCCAACAAAGTATTTTAATGCAGCTATAGTGAAAAGTGCTCATAAACTAGGTTTTCTCCTTGCTGACTTCTGTGGTTGCAATTGAATCCCTTGCCAACATTTCTTATTCATTGAAATGACAGCTGTGTTTAACTGCAAATCAAAATGGCAGCCTCCAGAAAATCAATATGGCAGCCTCCATAAAAATTTCAATAGACGGAACACTGAGCGTGTCACAATGGCACCCTTCAGCATACATGGATGATGACATCACAATGGACCCTTGCTGTTTTCCTCCCTGGCAGCAGCCATGATGCTAAATTCTTCAGTCAGGTGTGGATCCATGCACCTCAACAGGTAAGGGCACCAATCAACAGGTAAAGGCACGTTTTTGTGTGTGTCAAACGATGGTGTCAGATTATGGAAGATTTGTTTGAGGGAACAAGTGGCGCTTCTGTGCAGATTGGAATACTATCCAGCGTCTATTAGCAAGCCCAGAACACAAAAGCCTTCTTAACTGTTCCTGATGGTATGGAAAAATGAACTCTTAGAGTAACCCTCGTTACTCTCTTTTTCAACACAGGAATATAAAGCTGCCACCGATAAAGCTAAGCCTTTTCTGTTTCTTGCTTTTTGGCGGCTGAAATTCAGGTGCAGTTCAGCTTAGCTTCTGCAACTCACCACCTCTCATGAGATACCATACCTTTTATGTATTTTTGGAGTTGACAGAATGAGAATGCACATGCTTGTCCAATCAAAGTTCTGTGCTAGCACTGAATGAACTTAGCACCTCTGATACTGCTCTACCTGCTACAGGAATCCAAAAGCAGGTTCAAACCCAGTATTTTATTGCAGCTATGATGAAAAGTGCTCATAAACTAGGCTTTGTCCTTGCTGACTTCTGTTGTTGCAAACAAATTCCTTGCCAACATTTCATATTCATTGAAATGACAACTGTGATTTACTGCAAATCAAAATGGCTGCCTCCAGAAAATCAATATGGCAGCCTCCATAAAAATTTCAATAGACGGAACACTGAGCGTGTCACAATGGAACCCTTCAGCATACATGGATGATGACATCACAATGGACCCTTGCTGTTTTCCTCCCTGGCAGCAGCCATGATGCTTCATTCTTCAGTCAGGTGTGGTTCCATGCACCTCAACAGGTAAGGGCACCAATCAAAGGTAAGGGCACATTTTTGTGTTTGTCAAACGAAGGTGTAAGCTTATGAAAGATTTTTTGTGGGAACAAGTGGCGCTTCTGTGCAGATTGGAATACTGTCCAGCGTCTATTAGCAAAACCAGATCACAAAAGCCTTCTTAACTGTTCCTGATGGTATGGAAAAATGAACTCTTAGAGTAACCCTCGTTACTCGCTTTCTCAACACAGGAATATAAAGCGGCCACCGACAAAGCTAAGCCTTTTCTTTTTCTTGCTTTTTGGCCGCTGAAATGCAGGTGCAGTTCAACTTAGCTTCTGCAACTCACCACCTCTCATGAGATATCATACCTTTTATGCATTTTTGGAGTTGGCAGAATGAGAATGCACCAGCCTGTCCATTCAAAGTTCTGTGCTAGCAGTAAATGTACTTAGCACCTCTGATACTGATCTACATGCTGCAGGAATCCAAAAGCAGATTCCAACCCAGTATTTTAATGCAGCTATAGTGAAAAGTGCTCATAAACTAGGTTTTCTCCTTGCTGACTTCTGTGGTTGCAATTGAATCCCTTGCCAACATTTCTTATTCATTGAAATGACAGCTGTGTTTAACTGCAAATCAAAATGTCAGCCTCCAGAGAAATTTCAATAGACAGAACACTGAGCGTGTCACAATGGAACCCTTCAGCATACATGGATGATGACATCACAATGGACCCTTGCTGTTTTCCTCCCTGGCAGCAGCCATGATGCTTCATTCTTCAGTCAGGTGTGGATCCATGCACCTCAACAGGTAAGGGCACCAATCAACAGGTAAGGGCACATTTTTGTGTGTGTCAAACGAAGGTGTCAGCTTATGAAAGATTTGTTTGAGGGAACAAGTGGCGCTTAAGTGCAGATTGGAATACTGTCCAGCGTCTATTAGCAAGCCCAGAACACAAAAGCCTTCTTAACTGTTCCTGATGGTATGGAAAAATGAACTTTTAGAGTAACCTTCGTTACTAGCTTTCTCAACACAGGAATATTCAGCGGCCACCGACAAAGCTAAGCCTTTTCTGTTTCTTGCTTTTTGGCCGCTGAAATGCAGGTGCAGTTCAGCTTAGCTTCTGCAACTCACCACCTCTCATGAGATACCATACCTTTTATGCAGTTTTGGAGTTGGCAGAAAGAGAATGCACATGCTTGTCCAATCAAAGTTCTGTGCTAGCACTGCATGAACTTAGCACCTCTGATACTGCTCTACCTGCTCCAGGAATCAACAAGCAGGTTCCAACCCAGTATTTTATTGCAGCTATGATGAAAAGTGCTCATAAACTAGGCTTTGTCCTTGCTGACTTCTGTTGTTGCAATCAAATTCCTTGCCAACATTTCTTATTCATTGAAATGACAACTGTGTTTTACTGCAAATCAAAATGGCTGCCTCCAGAAAATCAATATGGCAGCCTCCATAAAAATTTCAATAGACGGAACACTGAGCGTGTCACAATGGAACCCTTCAGCATACATGGATGATGACATCACAATGGACCCTTGCTGTTTTCCTCCCTGGCAGCAGCCATGATGCTTCATTCTTCAGTCAGGTGTGGATCAATGCAGCTCAACAGGTAAGGGCACCAATCAACAGGTAAGGGCAAATTTTTGTGTGTGTCAAACAAAGGTGTCAGCTTATGAAAGATTTGTTTGAGGGAACAAGTGGCGCTTCTGTGCAGATTGGAATTCTGTCCAGCGTCTATTAGCAAGCCCAGAACACAAAAGCCTTCTTAACTGTTCCTGATGGTATGGAAAAATGAACTCTTAGAGTAACCCTCGTTACTCGCTTTCTCAACACAGGAATATACAGCGGCCACTGACAAAGCTAAGCCTTTTCTTTTTTTCTTGCTTTCTGGCCGCTGAAATGCAGGTGCAGTTCAGCTTAGCTTCTGCAACTCACCACCTCTCATGAGATACCATACCTTTTATGCAGTTTTGGAGTTGGCAGAATGAGAATGCACATGCTTGTCCAATCAAAGTTCTGTGCTAGCACTGAATGAACTTAGCACCTCTGATACTGCTCTACCTTCTCAAGGAATCCACAAGCAGGTTCCAACCCAGTATGTTATTGCAGCTATGATGAAAAGTGCTCATAAACTAGGCTTTGTCCTTGCTGACTTCTGTTGTTGCAATCAAATTCCTTGCCAACATCTCTTATTCATTGAAATGACAACTGTGTTTTACTGCAAATCAAAATGGCTGCCTCCAGAAAATCAATATGGCAGCCTCCATAAAAATTTCAATAGACGGAACACTGAGCGTGTCACAATGGAACCCTTCAGCATACATGGATGATGACATCACAATGGACCCTTGCTGTTTTCCTCCCTGGCAGCAGCCATGATGCTTCATTCTTCAGTCAGGTGTGGATCCATGCACCTCAACAGGTAAGGGCACCAATCAACAGGTAAAGGCACGTTTTTGTGTGTGTCAAACGATGGTGTCAGATTATGGAAGATTTGTTTGAGGGAACAAGTGGCACTTCTGTGCAGATTGGAATACTGTCCAGCGTCTATTAGCAAGCCCAGAACACAAAAGCCTTCTTAACTGTTCCTGATGGTATGGAAAAATGAACTCTTAGAGTAACCCTCGTTACTCGCTTTCTCAACACAGGAATATAAAGCGGCCACCGACAAAGCTAAGCCTTTTCTGTTTCTTGCTTTTTGGCCGCTGAAATGCAGGTGCAGTTCAGCTTAGCTTCTGCAACTCACCACCTCTCATGAGATATCATACCTTTTATGCATTTTTGGAGTTGGCAGAATGAGAATGCACCAGCCTGTCCATTCAAAGTTCTGTGCTAGCAGTAAATGAACTTAGCACCTCTGTAACTGAGCTACATGCTGCAGGAATCCAAAAGCAGATTCCAACCTAGTATTTTAATGCAGCTATAGTGAAAAGTGCTCATAAACTAGGTTTTCTCCTTGCTGACTTCTGTGGTTGCAATTGAATCCCTTGCCAACATTTCTTATTCATTGAAATGACAGCTGTGTTTAACTGCAAATCAAAATGGCAGCCTCCAGAAAATCAATATGGCAGCCTCCATAAAAATTTCAATAGACAGAACACTGAGCGTGTCACAATGGAACCCTTCAGCATACATGGATGATGACATCACAATGGACCCTTGCTGTTTTCCTCCCTGGCAGCAGCCATGATGCTTCATTCTTCAGTCAGGTGTGGATCCATGCACCTCAACAGGTAAGGGCACCAATCAACAGGTAAAGGCACGTTTTTGTGAGTGTCAAACAATGGTGTCAGATTATGGAAGATTTGTTTGAGGGAACAAGTGGCGCTTCTGTGCAGATTGGAATACTGTCCAGCGTCTATTAGCAAGCCCAGAACACAAAAGCCTTCTTAACTGTTCCTGATGGTATGGAAAAATGAACTCTTAGAGTAACCCTCGTTACTCGCTTTCTCACCACAGGAATATAAAGCTGCCACCGACAAAGCTAAGCCTTTTCTGTTTCTTGCTTTTTGGCCGCTGAAATGCAGGTGCAGTTCAGCTTAGCTTCTGCAACTCACCACCTCTCATGAGATACCATACCTTTTATGCATTTTTGGAGTTGGCAGAATGAGAATGCACCAGCCTGTCCAATCAAAGTTCTGTGCTAGCACTAAATGAACTTAGCACCTCTGTAACTGAGCTACATGCTGCAGAAATCCAAAAGCAGATTCCAACCCAGTATTTTAATGCAGCTATAGTGAAAAGTGCTCATAAACTAGGTTTTCTCCTTGCTGACTTCTGTGGTTGCAATTGAATCCCTTGCCAACATTTCTTATTCATTGAAATGACAGCTGTGTTTAACTGCAAATCAAAATGGCAGCCTCCAGAAAATCAATATGGCAGCCTCCATAAAAATTTCAATAGACGGAACACTGAGCGTGTCACAATGGAACCCTTCAGCATACATGGATGATGACATCACAATGGACCCTTGCTGTTTTCCTCCCTGGCAGCAGCCATGATGCTTCATTCTTCAGTCAGGTGTGGATCCATGCACCTCAACAGGTAAGGGCACCAATCAACAGGTAAAGGCACGTTTTTGTGTGTGTCAAACGATGGTGTCAGATTATGGAAGATTTGTTTGAGGGAACAAGTGGCGCTTCTGTGCAGATTGGAATACTGTCCAGCGTCTATTAGCAAGCCCAGAACACAAAAGCCTTCTTAACTGTTCCTGATGGTATGAAAAATGAACTTTTAGAGTAACCCTCGTTACTCGCTTTCTCAACACAGGAATATACAGCGGCCACTGACAAAGCTAAGCCTTTTCTGTTTCTTGCTTTTTGGCCGCTGAAATGCAGGTGCAGTTCAGCTTAGCTTCTGCAACTCACCACCTCTCATGAGATACCATACCTTTTATGCATTTTTGGAGTTGGCAGAATGAGAATGCACATGCTTGTCCAATCAAAGTTCTGTGCTAGCACTGAATGAACTTAGCACCTCTGATAACTGCTCTACCTGCTCCAGGAATCCACAAGCAGGTTCCAACCCAGTATTTTATTGCAGCTATGATGAAAAGTGCTCATAAACTAGGTTTTGTCCTTGCTGACTTCTGTTGTTGCAATCAAATTCCTTGCCAACATGTCTTATTCATTGAAATGACAGCTGTGTTTAACTGCAAATCAAAATGGCAGCCTCCAGAAAATCAATATGGCAGCCTCCATAAAAATTTCAATAGACGGAACACTGAGCGTGTCACAATGGAACCCTTCAGCATACATGGATGATGACATCACAATGGACCCTTGCTGTTTTCCTCCCTGGCAGCAGCCATGATGCTTCATTCTTCAGTCAGGTGTGGATCCATGCACCTCAACAGGTAAGGGCACCAATCAACAGGTAAAGGCACGTTTTTGTGTGTGTCAAACGATGGTGTCAGATTATGGAAGATTTGTTTGAGGGAACAAGTGGCGCTTCTGTGCAGATTGGAATACTGTCCAGCGTCTATTAGCAAGCCCAGAACACAAAAGCCTTCTTAACTGTTCCTGATGGTATGAAAAATGAACTTTTAGAGTAACCCTCGTTACTCGCTTTCTCAACACAGGAATATACAGCGGCCACTGACAAAGCTAAGCCTTTTCTGTTTCTTGCTTTTTGGCCGCTGAAATGCAGGTGCAGTTCAGCTTAGCTTCTGCAACTCACCACCTCTCATGAGATACCATACCTTTTATGCATTTTTGGAGTTGGCAGAATGAGAATGCACATGCTTGTCCAATCAAAGTTCTGTGCTAGCACTGAATGAACTTAGCACCTCTGATACTGCTCTACCTGCTCCAGGAATCCACAAGCAGGTTCCAACCCAGTATTTTATTGCAGCTATGATGAAAAGTGCTCATAAACTAGGTTTTGTCCTTGCTGACTTCTGTTGTTGCAATCAAATTCCTTGCCAACATGTCTTATTCATTGAAATGACAACTATGTTTTACTGCAAATCAAAATGGCTGCCTCCAGAAAATCAATATGGCAGCCTCCATAAAAATTTCAATAGACGGAACACTGAGCGTGTCACAATGGAACCCTTCAGCATACATGGATGATGACATCACAATGGACCCTTGCTGTTTTCCTCCCTGGCAGCAGCCATGATGCTTCATTCTTCAGTCAGGTGTGGATCCATGCACCTCAACAGGTAAGGGCACCAATCAACAGGTAAAGGCACGTTTTTGTGTGTGTCAAACGATGGTGTCAGATTATGGAAGATTTGTTTGAGGGAACAAGTGGCGCTTCTGTGCAGATTGGAATACTGTCCAGCGTCTATTAGCAAGCCCAGAACACAAAAGCCTTCTTAACTGTTCCTGATGGTATGGAAAATGAACTCTTAGAGTAACCCTCGTTACTCGCTTTCTCAACACAGGAATATACAGCGGCCACTGACAAAGCTAAGCCTTTTCTGTTTCTTGCTTTTGGCCGCTGAAATGCAGGTGCAGTTCAGCTTAGCTTCTGCAACTCACCACCTCTCATGAGATACCATACCTTTTATGCATTTTTGGAGTTGGCAGAATGAGAATGCACATGCTTGTCCAATCAAAGTTCTGTGCTAGCACTGAATGAACTTAGCACCTCTGATACTGCTCTACCTGCTCCAGGAATCCACAAGCAGGTTCCAACCCAGTATTTTAATGCAGCTATGATGAAAAGTGCTCATAAACTAGGTTTTGTCCTTGCTGACTTCTGTTGTTGCAATCAAATTCCTTGCCAACATGTCTTATTCATTGAAATGACAACTGTGTTTTACTGCAAATCAAAATGGCTGCCTCCAGAAAATCAATATGGCAGCCTCCATAAAAATTTCAATAGACGGAACACTGAGCGTGTCACAATGGAACCCTTCAGCATACATGGATGATGACATCACAATGGACCCTTGCTGTTTTCCTCCCTGGCAGCAGCCATGATGCTTCATTCTTCAGTCAGGTGTGGATCCATGCACCTCAACAGGTAAGGGCACCAATCAACAGGTAAAGGCACGTTTTTGTGTGTGTCAAACGATGGTGTCAGATTATGGAAGATTTGTTTGAGGGAACAAGTGGCGCTTCTGTGCAGATTGGAATACTGTCCAGCGTCTATTAGCAAGCCCAGAACACAAAAGCCTTCTTAACTGTTCCTGATGGTATGGAAAAATGAAATCTTAGAGTAACCCTCGTTACTCGCTTTCTCACCACAGGAATATAAAGCTGCCACCGACAAAGCTAAGCCTTTTCTGTTTCTTGCTTTTTGGCCGCTGAAATGCAGGTGCAGTTCAGCTTAGCTTCTGCAACTCACCACCTCTCATGAGATACCATACCTTTTATGCATTTTTGGAGTTGGCAGAATGAGAATGCACCAGCCTGTCCAATCAAAGTTCTGTGCTAGCACTAAATGAACTTAGCACCTCTGTAACTGAGCTACATGCTGCAGAAATCCAAAAGCAGATTCCAACCCAGTATTTTAATGCAGCTATAGTGAAAAGTGCTCATAAACTAGGTTTTCTCCTTGCTGACTTCTGTGGTTGCAATTGAATCCCTTGCCAACATTTCTTATTCATTGAAATGACAGCTGTGTTTAACTGCAAATCAAAATGGCAGCCTCCAGAAAATCAATATGGCAGCCTCCATAAAAATTTCAATAGACGGAACACTGAGCGTGTCACAATGGAACCCTTCAGCATACATGGATGATGACATCACAATGGACCCTTGCTGTTTTCCTCCCTGGCAGCAGCCATGATGCTTCATTCTTCAGTCAGGTGTGGATCCATGCACCTCAACAGGTAAGGGCACCAATCAACAGGTAAAGGCACGTTTTTGTGTGTGTCAAACGATGGTGTCAGATTATGGAAGATTTGTTTGAGGGAACAAGTGGCGCTTCTGTGCAGATTGGAATACTGTCCAGCGTCTATTAGCAAGCCCAGAACACAAAAGCCTTCTTAACTGTTCCTGATGGTATGAAAAATGAACTCTTAGAGTAACCCTCGTTACTCGCTTCTCAACACAGGAATATACAGCTGCCACCGACAAAGCTAAGCCTTTTCTGTTTCTTGCTTTTTGGCCGCTGAAATGCAGGTGCAGTTCAGCTTAGCTTCTGCAACTCACCACCTCTCATGAGATACCATACCTTTTATGCATTTTTGGAGTTGGCAGAATGAGAATGCACCAGCCTGTCCAATCAAAGTTCTGTGCTAGCACTAAATGAACTTAGCACCTCTGTAACTGAGCTACATGCTGCAGAAATCCAAAAGCAGATTCCAACCCAGTATTTTAATGCAGCTATAGTGAAAAGTGCTCATAAACTAGGTTTTCTCCTTGCTGACTTCTGTGGTTGCAATTGAATCCCTTGCCAACATTTCTTATTCATTGAAATGACAGCTGTGTTTAACTGCAAATCAAAATGGCAGCCTCCAGAAAATCAATATGGCAGCCTCCATAAAAATTTCAATAGACGGAACACTGAGCGTGTCACAATGGAACCCTTCAGCATACATGGATGATGACATCACAATGGACCCTTGCTGTTTTCCTCCCTGGCAGCAGCCATGATGCTTCATTCTTCAGTCAGGTGTGGATCCATGCACCTCAACAGGTAAGGGCACCAATCAACAGGTAAAGGCACGTTTTTGTGTGTGTCAAACGATGGTGTCAGATTATGGAAGATTTGTTTGAGGGAACAAGTGGCGCTTCTGTGCAGATTGGAATACTGTCCAGCGTCTATTAGCAAGCCCAGAACACAAAAGCCTTCTTAACTGTTCCTGATGGTATGGAAAAATGAAATCTTAGAGTAACCCTCGTTACTCGCTTCTCACCACAGGAATATAAAGCTGCCACCGACAAAGCTAAGCCTTTTCTGTTTCTTGCTTTTTGGCCGCTGAAATGCAGGTGCAGTTCAGCTTAGCTTCTGCAACTCACCACCTCTCATGAGATACCATACCTTTTATGCATTTTTGGAGTTGGCAGAATGAGAATGCACCAGCCTGTCCAATCAAAGTTCTGTGCTAGCACTAAATGAACTTAGCACCTCTGTAACTGAGCTACATGCTGCAGAAATCCAAAAGCAGATTCCAACCCAGTATTTTAATGCAGCTATAGTGAAAAGTGCTCATAAACTAGGTTTTCTCCTTGCTGACTTCTGTGGTTGCAATTGAATCCCTTGCCAACATTTCTTATTCATTGAAATGACAGCTGTGTTTAACTGCAAATCAAAATGGCAGCCTCCAGAAAATCAATATGGCAGCCTCCATAAAAATTTCAATAGACGGAACACTGAGCGTGTCACAATGGAACCCTTCAGCATACATGGATGATGACATCACAATGGACCCTTGCTGTTTTCCTCCCTGGCAGCAGCCATGATGCTTCATTCTTCAGTCAGGTGTGGATCCATGCACCTCAACAGGTAAGGGCACCAATCAACAGGTAAAGGCACGTTTTTGTGTGTGTCAAACGATGGTGTCAGATTATGGAAGATTTGTTTGAGGGAACAAGTGGCGCTTCTGTGCAGATTGGAATACTGTCCAGCGTCTATTAGCAAGCCCAGAACACAAAAGCCTTCTTAACTGTTCCTGATGGTATGAAAAATGAACTTTTAGAGTAACCCTCGTTACTCGCTTTCTCAACACAGGAATATACAGCGGCCACTGACAAAGCTAAGCCTTTTCTGTTTCTTGCTTTTTGGCCGCTGAAATGCAGGTGCAGTTCAGCTTAGCTTCTGCAACTCACCACCTCTCATGAGATACCATACCTTTTATGCATTTTTGGAGTTGGCAGAATGAGAATGCACATGCTTGTCCAATCAAAGTTCTGTGCTAGCACTGAATGAACTTAGCACCTCTGATACTGCTCTACCTGCTCCAGGAATCCACAAGCAGGTTCCAACCCAGTATTTTATTGCAGCTATGATGAAAAGTGCTCATAAACTAGGTTTTGTCCTTGCTGACTTCTGTTGTTGCAATCAAATTCCTTGCCAACATGTCTTATTCATTGAAATGACAACTATGTTTTACTGCAAATCAAAATGGCTGCCTCCAGAAAATCAATATGGCAGCCTCCATAAAAATTTCAATAGACGGAACACTGAGCGTGTCACAATGGAACCCTTCAGCATACATGGATGATGACATCACAATGGACCCTTGCTGTTTTCCTCCCTGGCAGCAGCCATGATGCTTCATTCTTCAGTCAGGTGTGGATCCATGCACCTCAACAGGTAAGGGCACCAATCAACAGGTAAAGGCACGTTTTTGTGTGTGTCAAACGATGGTGTCAGATTATGGAAGATTTGTTTGAGGGAACAAGTGGCGCTTCTGTGCAGATTGGAATACTGTCCAGCGTCTATTAGCAAGCCCAGAACACAAAAGCCTTCTTAACTGTTCCTGATGGTATGAAAAATGAACTTTTAGAGTAACCCTCGTTACTCGCTTTCTCAACACAGGAATATACAGCGGCCACTGACAAAGCTAAGCCTTTTCTGTTTCTTGCTTTTTGGCCGCTGAAATGCAGGTGCAGTTCAGCTTAGCTTCTGCAACTCACCACCTCTCATGAGATACCATACCTTTTATGCATTTTTGGAGTTGGCAGAATGAGAATGCACATGCTTGTCCAATCAAAGTTCTGTGCTAGCACTGAATGAACTTAGCACCTCTGATACTGCTCTACCTGCTCCAGGAATCCACAAGCAGGTTCCAACCCAGTATTTTATTGCAGCTATGATGAAAAGTGCTCATAAACTAGGTTTTGTCCTTGCTGACTTCTGTTGTTGCAATCAAATTCCTTGCCAACATGTCTTATTCATTGAAATGACAACTATGTTTTACTGCAAATCAAAATGGCTGCCTCCAGAAAATCAATATGGCAGCCTCCATAAAAATTTCAATAGACGGAACACTGAGCGTGTCACAATGGAACCCTTCAGCATACATGGATGATGACATCACAATGGACCCTTGCTGTTTTCCTCCCTGGCAGCAGCCATGATGCTTCATTCTTCAGTCAGGTGTGGATCCATGCACCTCAACAGGTAAGGGCACCAATCAACAGGTAAAGGCACGTTTTTGTGTGTGTCAAACGATGGTGTCAGATTATGGAAGATTTGTTTGAGGGAACAAGTGGCGCTTCTGTGCAGATTGGAATACTGTCCAGCGTCTATTAGCAAGCCCAGAACACAAAAGCCTTCTTAACTGTTCCTGATGGTATGGAAAAATGAAATCTTAGAGTAACCCTCGTTACTCGCTTTCTCACCACAGGAATATAAAGCTGCCACCGACAAAGCTAAGCCTTTTCTGTTTCTTGCTTTTTGGCCGCTGAAATGCAGGTGCAGTTCAGCTTAGCTTCTGCAACTCACCACCTCTCATGAGATACCATACCTTTTATGCATTTTTGGAGTTGGCAGAATGAGAATGCACCAGCCTGTCCAATCAAAGTTCTGTGCTAGCACTAAATGAACTTAGCACCTCTGTAACTGAGCTACATGCTGCAGAAATCCAAAAGCAGATTCCAACCCAGTATTTTAATGCAGCTATAGTGAAAAGTGCTCATAAACTAGGTTTTCTCCTTGCTGACTTCTGTGGTTGCAATTGAATCCCTTGCCAACATTTCTTATTCATTGAAATGACAGCTGTGTTTAACTGCAAATCAAAATGGCAGCCTCCAGAAAATCAATATGGCAGCCTCCATAAAAATTTCAATAGACGGAACACTGAGCGTGTCACAATGGAACCCTTCAGCATACATGGATGATGACATCACAATGGACCCTTGCTGTTTTCCTCCCTGGCAGCAGCCATGATGCTTCATTCTTCAGTCAGGTGTGGATCCATGCACCTCAACAGGTAAGGGCACCAATCAACAGGTAAAGGCACGTTTTTGTGTGTGTCAAACGATGGTGTCAGATTATGGAAGATTTGTTTGAGGGAACAAGTGGCGCTTCTGTGCAGATTGGAATACTGTCCAGCGTCTATTAGCAAGCCCAGAACACAAAAGCCTTCTTAACTGTTCCTGATGGTATGAAAAATGAACTTTTAGAGTAACCCTCGTTACTCGCTTTCTCAACACAGGAATATACAGCGGCCACTGACAAAGCTAAGCCTTTTCTGTTTCTTGCTTTTTGGCCGCTGAAATGCAGGTGCAGTTCAGCTTAGCTTCTGCAACTCACCACCTCTCATGAGATACCATACCTTTTATGCATTTTTGGAGTTGGCAGAATGAGAATGCACCAGCCTGTCCAATCAAAGTTCTGTGCTAGCACTAAATGAACTTAGCACCTCTGTAACTGAGCTACATGCTGCAGAAATCCAAAAGCAGATTCCAACCCAGTATTTTAATGCAGCTATAGTGAAAAGTGCTCATAAACTAGGTTTTCTCCTTGCTGACTTCTGTGGTTGCAATTGAATCCCTTGCCAACATTTCTTATTCATTGAAATGACAGCTGTGTTTAACTGCAAATCAAAATGGCAGCCTCCAGAAAATCAATATGGCAGCCTCCATAAAAATTTCAATAGACGGAACACTGAGCGTGTCACAATGGAACCCTTCAGCATACATGGATGATGACATCACAATGGACCCTTGCTGTTTTCCTCCCTGGCAGCAGCCATGATGCTTCATTCTTCAGTCAGGTGTGGATCCATGCACCTCAACAGGTAAGGGCACCAATCAACAGGTAAAGGCACGTTTTTGTGTGTGTCAAACGATGGTGTCAGATTATGGAAGATTTGTTTGAGGGAACAAGTGGCGCTTCTGTGCAGATTGGAATACTGTCCAGCGTCTATTAGCAAGCCCAGAACACAAAAGCCTTCTTAACTGTTCCTGATGGTATGGAAAAATGAAATCTTAGAGTAACCCTCGTTACTCGCTTTCTCACCACAGGAATATAAAGCTGCCACCGACAAAGCTAAGCCTTTTCTGTTTCTTGCTTTTTGGCCGCTGAAATGCAGGTGCAGTTCAGCTTAGCTTCTGCAACTCACCACCTCTCATGAGATACCATACCTTTTATGCATTTTTGGAGTTGGCAGAATGAGAATGCACCAGCCTGTCCAATCAAAGTTCTGTGCTAGCACTAAATGAACTTAGCACCTCTGTAACTGAGCTACATGCTGCAGAAATCCAAAAGCAGATTCCAACCCAGTATTTTAATGCAGCTATAGTGAAAAGTGCTCATAAACTAGGTTTTCTCCTTGCTGACTTCTGTGGTTGCAATTGAATCCCTTGCCAACATTTCTTATTCATTGAAATGACAGCTGTGTTTAACTGCAAATCAAAATGGCAGCCTCCAGAAAATCAATATGGCAGCCTCCATAAAAATTTCAATAGACGGAACACTGAGCGTGTCACAATGGAACCCTTCAGCATACATGGATGATGACATCACAATGGACCCTTGCTGTTTTCCTCCCTGGCAGCAGCCATGATGCTTCATTCTTCAGTCAGGTGTGGATCCATGCACCTCAACAGGTAAGGGCACCAATCAACAGGTAAAGGCACGTTTTTGTGTGTGTCAAACGATGGTGTCAGATTATGGAAGATTTGTTTGAGGGAACAAGTGGCGCTTCTGTGCAGATTGGAATACTGTCCAGCGTCTATTAGCAAGCCCAGAACACAAAAGCCTTCTTAACTGTTCCTGATGGTATGGAAAAATGAACTTTTAGAGTAACCCTCGTTACTCGCTTTCTCAACACAGGAATATACAGCGGCCACTGACAAAGCTAAGCCTTTTCTGTTTCTTGCTTTTTGGCCGCTGAAATGCAGGTGCAGTTCAGCTTAGCTTCTGCAACTCACCACCTCTCATGAGATACCATACCTTTTATGCATTTTTGGAGTTGGCAGAATGAGAATGCACATGCTTGTCCAATCAAAGTTCTGTGCTAGCACTGAATGAACTTAGCACCTCTGATACTGCTCTACCTGCTCCAGGAATCCACAAGCAGGTTCCAACCCAGTATTTTATTGCAGCTATGATGAAAAGTGCTCATAAACTAGGTTTTGTCCTTGCTGACTTCTGTTGTTGCAATCAAATTCCTTGCCAACATGTCTTATTCATTGAAATGACAACTATGTTTTACTGCAAATCAAAATGGCTGCCTCCAGAAAATCAATATGGCAGCCTCCATAAAAATTTCAATAGACGGAACACTGAGCGTGTCACAATGGAACCCTTCAGCATACATGGATGATGACATCACAATGGACCCTTGCTGTTTTCCTCCCTGGCAGCAGCCATGATGCTTCATTCTTCAGTCAGGTGTGGATCCATGCACCTCAACAGGTAAGGGCACCAATCAACAGGTAAAGGCACGTTTTTGTGTGTGTCAAACGATGGTGTCAGATTATGGAAGATTTGTTTGAGGGAACAAGTGGCGCTTCTGTGCAGATTGGAATACTGTCCAGCGTCTATTAGCAAGCCCAGAACACAAAAGCCTTCTTAACTGTTCCTGATGGTATGAAAAATGAACTTTTAGAGTAACCCTCGTTACTCGCTTTCTCAACACAGGAATATACAGCGGCCACTGACAAAGCTAAGCCTTTTCTGTTTCTTGCTTTTTGGCCGCTGAAATGCAGGTGCAGTTCAGCTTAGCTTCTGCAACTCACCACCTCTCATGAGATACCATACCTTTTATGCATTTTTGGAGTTGGCAGAATGAGAATGCACATGCTTGTCCAATCAAAGTTCTGTGCTAGCACTGAATGAACTTAGCACCTCTGATACTGCTCTACCTGCTCCAGGAATCCACAAGCAGGTTCCAACCCAGTATTTTATTGCAGCTATGATGAAAAGTGCTCATAAACTAGGTTTTGTCCTTGCTGACTTCTGTTGTTGCAATCAAATTCCTTGCCAACATGTCTTATTCATTGAAATGACAACTATGTTTTACTGCAAATCAAAATGGCTGCCTCCAGAAAATCAATATGGCAGCCTCCATAAAAATTTCAATAGACGGAACACTGAGCGTGTCACAATGGAACCCTTCAGCATACATGGATGATGACATCACAATGGACCCTTGCTGTTTTCCTCCCTGGCAGCAGCCATGATGCTTCATTCTTCAGTCAGGTGTGGATCCATGCACCTCAACAGGTAAGGGCACCAATCAACAGGTAAAGGCACGTTTTTGTGTGTGTCAAACGATGGTGTCAGATTATGGAAGATTTGTTTGAGGGAACAAGTGGCGCTTCTGTGCAGATTGGAATACTGTCCAGCGTCTATTAGCAAGCCCAGAACACAAAAGCCTTCTTAACTGTTCCTGATGGTATGGAAAAATGAAATCTTAGAGTAACCCTCGTTACTCGCTTTCTCACCACAGGAATATAAAGCTGCCACCGACAAAGCTAAGCCTTTTCTGTTTCTTGCTTTTTGGCCGCTGAAATGCAGGTGCAGTTCAGCTTAGCTTCTGCAACTCACCACCTCTCATGAGATACCATACCTTTTATGCATTTTTGGAGTTGGCAGAATGAGAATGCACCAGCCTGTCCAATCAAAGTTCTGTGCTAGCACTAAATGAACTTAGCACCTCTGTAACTGAGCTACATGCTGCAGAAATCCAAAAGCAGATTCCAACCCAGTATTTTAATGCAGCTATAGTGAAAAGTGCTCATAAACTAGGTTTTCTCCTTGCTGACTTCTGTGGTTGCAATTGAATCCCTTGCCAACATTTCTTATTCATTGAAATGACAGCTGTGTTTAACTGCAAATCAAAATGGCAGCCTCCAGAAAATCAATATGGCAGCCTCCATAAAAATTTCAATAGACGGAACACTGAGCGTGTCACAATGGAACCCTTCAGCATACATGGATGATGACATCACAATGGACCCTTGCTGTTTTCCTCCCTGGCAGCAGCCATGATGCTTCATTCTTCAGTCAGGTGTGGATCCATGCACCTCAACAGGTAAGGGCACCAATCAACAGGTAAAGGCACGTTTTTGTGTGTGTCAAACGATGGTGTCAGATTATGGAAGATTTGTTTGAGGGAACAAGTGGCGCTTCTGTGCAGATTGGAATACTGTCCAGCGTCTATTAGCAAGCCCAGAACACAAAAGCCTTCTTAACTGTTCCTGATGGTATGAAAAATGAACTTTTAGAGTAACCCTCGTTACTCGCTTTCTCAACACAGGAATATACAGCGGCCACTGACAAAGCTAAGCCTTTTCTGTTTCTTGCTTTTTGGCCGCTGAAATGCAGGTGCAGTTCAGCTTAGCTTCTGCAACTCACCACCTCTCATGAGATACCATACCTTTTATGCATTTTTGGAGTTGGCAGAATGAGAATGCACATGCTTGTCCAATCAAAGTTCTGTGCTAGCACTGAATGAACTTAGCACCTCTGATACTGCTCTACCTGCTCCAGGAATCCACAAGCAGGTTCCAACCCAGTATTTTATTGCAGCTATGATGAAAAGTGCTCATAAACTAGGTTTTGTCCTTGCTGACTTCTGTTGTTGCAATCAAATTCCTTGCCAACATGTCTTATTCATTGAAATGACAACTATGTTTTACTGCAAATCAAAATGGCTGCCTCCAGAAAATCAATATGGCAGCCTCCATAAAAATTTCAATAGACGGAACACTGAGCGTGTCACAATGGAACCCTTCAGCATACATGGATGATGACATCACAATGGACCCTTGCTGTTTTCCTCCCTGGCAGCAGCCATGATGCTTCATTCTTCAGTCAGGTGTGGATCCATGCACCTCAACAGGTAAGGGCACCAATCAACAGGTAAAGGCACGTTTTTGTGTGTGTCAAACGATGGTGTCAGATTATGGAAGATTTGTTTGAGGGAACAAGTGGCGCTTCTGTGCAGATTGGAATACTGTCCAGCGTCTATTAGCAAGCCCAGAACACAAAAGCCTTCTTAACTGTTCCTGATGGTATGGAAAAATGAAATCTTAGAGTAACCCTCGTTACTCGCTTTCTCACCACAGGAATATAAAGCTGCCACCGACAAAGCTAAGCCTTTTCTGTTTCTTGCTTTTTGGCCGCTGAAATGCAGGTGCAGTTCAGCTTAGCTTCTGCAACTCACCACCTCTCATGAGATACCATACCTTTTATGCATTTTTGGAGTTGGCAGAATGAGAATGCACCAGCCTGTCCAATCAAAGTTCTGTGCTAGCACTAAATGAACTTAGCACCTCTGTAACTGAGCTACATGCTGCAGAAATCCAAAAGCAGATTCCAACCCAGTATTTTAATGCAGCTATAGTGAAAAGTGCTCATAAACTAGGTTTTCTCCTTGCTGACTTCTGTGGTTGCAATTGAATCCCTTGCCAACATTTCTTATTCATTGAAATGACAGCTGTGTTTAACTGCAAATCAAAATGGCAGCCTCCAGAAAATCAATATGGCAGCCTCCATAAAAATTTCAATAGACGGAACACTGAGCGTGTCACAATGGAACCCTTCAGCATACATGGATGATGACATCACAATGGACCCTTGCTGTTTTCCTCCCTGGCAGCAGCCATGATGCTTCATTCTTCAGTCAGGTGTGGATCCATGCACCTCAACAGGTAAGGGCACCAATCAACAGGTAAAGGCACGTTTTTGTGTGTGTCAAACGATGGTGTCAGATTATGGAAGATTTGTTTGAGGGAACAAGTGGCGCTTCTGTGCAGATTGGAATACTGTCCAGCGTCTATTAGCAAGCCCAGAACACAAAAGCCTTCTTAACTGTTCCTGATGGTATGGAAAAATGAACTTTTAGAGTAACCCTCGTTACTCGCTTTCTCAACACAGGAATATACAGCGGCCACTGACAAAGCTAAGCCTTTTCTGTTTCTTGCTTTTTGGCCGCTGAAATGCAGGTGCAGTTCAGCTTAGCTTCTGCAACTCACCACCTCTCATGAGATACCATACCTTTTATGCATTTTTGGAGTTGGCAGAATGAGAATGCACATGCTTGTCCAATCAAAGTTCTGTGCTAGCACTGAATGAACTTAGCACCTCTGATACTGCTCTACCTGCTCCAGGAATCCACAAGCAGGTTCCAACCCAGTATTTTATTGCAGCTATGATGAAAAGTGCTCATAAACTAGGTTTTGTCCTTGCTGACTTCTGTTGTTGCAATCAAATTCCTTGCCAACATGTCTTATTCATTGAAATGACAACTATGTTTTACTGCAAATCAAAATGGCTGCCTCCAGAAAATCAATATGGCAGCCTCCATAAAAATTTCAATAGACGGAACACTGAGCGTGTCACAATGGAACCCTTCAGCATACATGGATGATGACATCACAATGGACCCTTGCTGTTTTCCTCCCTGGCAGCAGCCATGATGCTTCATTCTTCAGTCAGGTGTGGATCCATGCACCTCAACAGGTAAGGGCACCAATCAACAGGTAAAGGCACGTTTTTGTGTGTGTCAAACGATGGTGTCAGATTATGGAAGATTTGTTTGAGGGAACAAGTGGCGCTTCTGTGCAGATTGGAATACTGTCCAGCGTCTATTAGCAAGCCCAGAACACAAAAGCCTTCTTAACTGTTCCTGATGGTATGGAAAAATGAACTTTTAGAGTAACCCTCGTTACTCGCTTTCTCAACACAGGAATATACAGCGGCCACTGACAAAGCTAAGCCTTTTCTGTTTCTTGCTTTTTGGCCGCTGAAATGCAGGTGCAGTTCAGCTTAGCTTCTGCAACTCACCACCTCTCATGAGATACCATACCTTTTATGCATTTTTGGAGTTGGCAGAATGAGAATGCACATGCTTGTCCAATCAAAGTTCTGTGCTAGCACTGAATGAACTTAGCACCTCTGATACTGCTCTACCTGCTCCAGGAATCCACAAGCAGGTTCCAACCCAGTATTTTATTGCAGCTATGATGAAAAGTGCTCATAAACTAGGTTTTGTCCTTGCTGACTTCTGTTGTTGCAATCAAATTCCTTGCCAACATGTCTTATTCATTGAAATGACAACTATGTTTTACTGCAAATCAAAATGGCTGCCTCCAGAAAATCAATATGGCAGCCTCCATAAAAATTTCAATAGACGGAACACTGAGCGTGTCACAATGGAACCCTTCAGCATACATGGATGATGACATCACAATGGACCCTTGCTGTTTTCCTCCCTGGCAGCAGCCATGATGCTTCATTCTTCAGTCAGGTGTGGATCCATGCACCTCAACAGGTAAGGGCACCAATCAACAGGTAAAGGCACGTTTTTGTGTGTGTCAAACGATGGTGTCAGATTATGGAAGATTTGTTTGAGGGAACAAGTGGCGCTTCTGTGCAGATTGGAATACTGTCCAGCGTCTATTAGCAAGCCCAGAACACAAAAGCCTTCTTAACTGTTCCTGATGGTATGGAAAAATGAAATCTTAGAGTAACCCTCGTTACTCGCTTTCTCACCACAGGAATATAAAGCTGCCACCGACAAAGCTAAGCCTTTTCTGTTTCTTGCTTTTTGGCCGCTGAAATGCAGGTGCAGTTCAGCTTAGCTTCTGCAACTCACCACCTCTCATGAGATACCATACCTTTTATGCATTTTTGGAGTTGGCAGAATGAGAATGCACCAGCCTGTCCAATCAAAGTTCTGTGCTAGCACTAAATGAACTTAGCACCTCTGTAACTGAGCTACATGCTGCAGAAATCCAAAAGCAGATTCCAACCCAGTATTTTAATGCAGCTATAGTGAAAAGTGCTCATAAACTAGGTTTTCTCCTTGCTGACTTCTGTGGTTGCAATTGAATCCCTTGCCAACATTTCTTATTCATTGAAATGACAGCTGTGTTTAACTGCAAATCAAAATGGCAGCCTCCAGAAAATCAATATGGCAGCCTCCATAAAAATTTCAATAGACGGAACACTGAGCGTGTCACAATGGAACCCTTCAGCATACATGGATGATGACATCACAATGGACCCTTGCTGTTTTCCTCCCTGGCAGCAGCCATGATGCTTCATTCTTCAGTCAGGTGTGGATCCATGCACCTCAACAGGTAAGGGCACCAATCAACAGGTAAAGGCACGTTTTTGTGTGTGTCAAACGATGGTGTCAGATTATGGAAGATTTGTTTGAGGGAACAAGTGGCGCTTCTGTGCAGATTGGAATACTGTCCAGCGTCTATTAGCAAGCCCAGAACACAAAAGCCTTCTTAACTGTTCCTGATGGTATGGAAAAATGAAATCTTAGAGTAACCCTCGTTACTCGCTTTCTCACCACAGGAATATAAAGCTGCCACCGACAAAGCTAAGCCTTTTCTGTTTCTTGCTTTTTGGCCGCTGAAATGCAGGTGCAGTTCAGCTTAGCTTCTGCAACTCACCACCTCTCATGAGATACCATACCTTTTATGCATTTTTGGAGTTGGCAGAATGAGAATGCACCAGCCTGTCCAATCAAAGTTCTGTGCTAGCACTAAATGAACTTAGCACCTCTGTAACTGAGCTACATGCTGCAGAAATCCAAAAGCAGATTCCAACCCAGTATTTTAATGCAGCTATAGTGAAAAGTGCTCATAAACTAGGTTTTCTCCTTGCTGACTTCTGTGGTTGCAATTGAATCCCTTGCCAACATTTCTTATTCATTGAAATGACAGCTGTGTTTAACTGCAAATCAAAATGGCAGCCTCCAGAAAATCAATATGGCAGCCTCCATAAAAATTTCAATAGACGGAACACTGAGCGTGTCACAATGGAACCCTTCAGCATACATGGATGATGACATCACAATGGACCCTTGCTGTTTTCCTCCCTGGCAGCAGCCATGATGCTTCATTCTTCAGTCAGGTGTGGATCCATGCACCTCAACAGGTAAGGGCACCAATCAACAGGTAAAGGCACGTTTTTGTGTGTGTCAAACGATGGTGTCAGATTATGGAAGATTTGTTTGAGGGAACAAGTGGCGCTTCTGTGCAGATTGGAATACTGTCCAGCGTCTATTAGCAAGCCCAGAACACAAAAGCCTTCTTAACTGTTCCTGATGGTATGGAAAAATGAACTTTTAGAGTAACCCTCGTTACTCGCTTTCTCAACACAGGAATATACAGCGGCCACTGACAAAGCTAAGCCTTTTCTGTTTCTTGCTTTTTGGCCGCTGAAATGCAGGTGCAGTTCAGCTTAGCTTCTGCAACTCACCACCTCTCATGAGATACCATACCTTTTATGCATTTTTGGAGTTGGCAGAATGAGAATGCACATGCTTGTCCAATCAAAGTTCTGTGCTAGCACTGAATGAACTTAGCACCTCTGATACTGCTCTACCTGCTCCAGGAATCCACAAGCAGGTTCCAACCCAGTATTTTATTGCAGCTATGATGAAAAGTGCTCATAAACTAGGTTTTGTCCTTGCTGACTTCTGTTGTTGCAATCAAATTCCTTGCCAACATGTCTTATTCATTGAAATGACAACTATGTTTTACTGCAAATCAAAATGGCTGCCTCCAGAAAATCAATATGGCAGCCTCCATAAAAATTTCAATAGACGGAACACTGAGCGTGTCACAATGGAACCCTTCAGCATACATGGATGATGACATCACAATGGACCCTTGCTGTTTTCCTCCCTGGCAGCAGCCATGATGCTTCATTCTTCAGTCAGGTGTGGATCCATGCACCTCAACAGGTAAGGGCACCAATCAACAGGTAAAGGCACGTTTTTGTGTGTGTCAAACGATGGTGTCAGATTATGGAAGATTTGTTTGAGGGAACAAGTGGCGCTTCTGTGCAGATTGGAATACTGTCCAGCGTCTATTAGCAAGCCCAGAACACAAAAGCCTTCTTAACTGTTCCTGATGGTATGGAAAAATGAAATCTTAGAGTAACCCTCGTTACTCGCTTTCTCACCACAGGAATATAAAGCTGCCACCGACAAAGCTAAGCCTTTTCTGTTTCTTGCTTTTTGGCCGCTGAAATGCAGGTGCAGTTCAGCTTAGCTTCTGCAACTCACCACCTCTCATGAGATACCATACCTTTTATGCATTTTTGGAGTTGGCAGAATGAGAATGCACCAGCCTGTCCAATCAAAGTTCTGTGCTAGCACTAAATGAACTTAGCACCTCTGTAACTGAGCTACATGCTGCAGAAATCCAAAAGCAGATTCCAACCCAGTATTTTAATGCAGCTATAGTGAAAAGTGCTCATAAACTAGGTTTTCTCCTTGCTGACTTCTGTGGTTGCAATTGAATCCCTTGCCAACATTTCTTATTCATTGAAATGACAGCTGTGTTTAACTGCAAATCAAAATGGCAGCCTCCAGAAAATCAATATGGCAGCCTCCATAAAAATTTCAATAGACGGAACACTGAGCGTGTCACAATGGAACCCTTCAGCATACATGGATGATGACATCACAATGGACCCTTGCTGTTTTCCTCCCTGGCAGCAGCCATGATGCTTCATTCTTCAGTCAGGTGTGGATCCATGCACCTCAACAGGTAAGGGCACCAATCAACAGGTAAAGGCACGTTTTTGTGTGTGTCAAACGATGGTGTCAGATTATGGAAGATTTGTTTGAGGGAACAAGTGGCGCTTCTGTGCAGATTGGAATACTGTCCAGCGTCTATTAGCAAGCCCAGAACACAAAAGCCTTCTTAACTGTTCCTGATGGTATGGAAAAATGAACTTTTAGAGTAACCCTCGTTACTCGCTTTCTCAACACAGGAATATACAGCGGCCACTGACAAAGCTAAGCCTTTTCTGTTTCTTGCTTTTTGGCCGCTGAAATGCAGGTGCAGTTCAGCTTAGCTTCTGCAACTCACCACCTCTCATGAGATACCATACCTTTTATGCATTTTTGGAGTTGGCAGAATGAGAATGCACATGCTTGTCCAATCAAAGTTCTGTGCTAGCACTGAATGAACTTAGCACCTCTGATACTGCTCTACCTGCTCCAGGAATCCACAAGCAGGTTCCAACCCAGTATTTTATTGCAGCTATGATGAAAAGTGCTCATAAACTAGGTTTTGTCCTTGCTGACTTCTGTTGTTGCAATCAAATTCCTTGCCAACATGTCTTATTCATTGAAATGACAACTATGTTTTACTGCAAATCAAAATGGCTGCCTCCAGAAAATCAATATGGCAGCCTCCATAAAAATTTCAATAGACGGAACACTGAGCGTGTCACAATGGAACCCTTCAGCATACATGGATGATGACATCACAATGGACCCTTGCTGTTTTCCTCCCTGGCAGCAGCCATGATGCTTCATTCTTCAGTCAGGTGTGGATCCATGCACCTCAACAGGTAAGGGCACCAATCAACAGGTAAAGGCACGTTTTTGTGTGTGTCAAACGATGGTGTCAGATTATGGAAGATTTGTTTGAGGGAACAAGTGGCGCTTCTGTGCAGATTGGAATACTGTCCAGCGTCTATTAGCAAGCCCAGAACACAAAAGCCTTCTTAACTGTTCCTGATGGTATGGAAAAATGAAATCTTAGAGTAACCCTCGTTACTCGCTTTCTCACCACAGGAATATAAAGCTGCCACCGACAAAGCTAAGCCTTTTCTGTTTCTTGCTTTTGGCCGCTGAAATGCAGGTGCAGTTCAGCTTAGCTTCTGCAACTCACCACCTCTCATGAGATACCATACCTTTTATGCATTTTTGGAGTTGGCAGAATGAGAATGCACCAGCCTGTCCAATCAAAGTTCTGTGCCAGCACTAAATGAACTTAGCACCTCTGTAACTGAGCTACATGCTGCAGAAATCCAAAAGCAGATTCCAACCCAGTATTTTAATGCAGCTATAGTGAAAAGTGCTCATAAACTAGGTTTTCTCCTTGCTGACTTCTGTGGTTGCAATTGAATCCCTTGCCAACATTTCTTATTCATTGAAATGACAGCTGTGTTTAACTGCAAATCAAAATGGCAGCCTCCAGAAAATCAATATGGCAGCCTCCATAAAAATTTCAATAGACGGAACACTGAGCGTGTCACAATGGAACCCTTCAGCATACATGGATGATGACATCACAATGGACCCTTGCTGTTTTCCTCCCTGGCAGCAGCCATGATGCTTCATTCTTCAGTCAGGTGTGGATCCATGCACCTCAACAGGTAAGGGCACCAATCAACAGGTAAAGGCACGTTTTTGTGTGTGTCAAACGATGGTGTCAGATTATGGAAGATTTGTTTGAGGGAACAAGTGGCGCTTCTGTGCAGATTGGAATACTGTCCAGCGTCTATTAGCAAGCCCAGAACACAAAAGCCTTCTTAACTGTTCCTGATGGTATGGAAAAATGAACTTTTAGAGTAACCCTCGTTACTCGCTTTCTCAACACAGGAATATACAGCGGCCACTGACAAAGCTAAGCCTTTTCTGTTTCTTGCTTTTTGGCCGCTGAAATGCAGGTGCAGTTCAGCTTAGCTTCTGCAACTCACCACCTCTCATGAGATACCATACCTTTTATGCATTTTTGGAGTTGGCAGAATGAGAATGCACATGCTTGTCCAATCAAAGTTCTGTGCTAGCACTGAATGAACTTAGCACCTCTGATACTGCTCTACCTGCTCCAGGAATCCACAAGCAGGTTCCAACCCAGTATTTTATTGCAGCTATGATGAAAAGTGCTCATAAACTAGGTTTTGTCCTTGCTGACTTCTGTTGTTGCAATCAAATTCCTTGCCAACATGTCTTATTCATTGAAATGACAACTATGTTTTACTGCAAATCAAAATGGCTGCCTCCAGAAAATCAATATGGCAGCCTCCATAAAAATTTCAATAGACGGAACACTGAGCGTGTCACAATGGAACCCTTCAGCATACATGGATGATGACATCACAATGGACCCTTGCTGTTTTCCTCCCTGGCAGCAGCCATGATGCTTCATTCTTCAGTCAGGTGTGGATCCATGCACCTCAACAGGTAAGGGCACCAATCAACAGGTAAAGGCACGTTTTTGTGTGTGTCAAACGATGGTGTCAGATTATGGAAGATTTGTTTGAGGGAACAAGTGGCGCTTCTGTGCAGATTGGAATACTGTCCAGCGTCTATTAGCAAGCCCAGAACACAAAAGCCTTCTTAACTGTTCCTGATGGTATGGAAAAATGAAATCTTAGAGTAACCCTCGTTACTCGCTTTCTCACCACAGGAATATAAAGCTGCCACCGACAAAGCTAAGCCTTTTCTGTTTCTTGCTTTTTGGCCGCTGAAATGCAGGTGCAGTTCAGCTTAGCTTCTGCAACTCACCACCTCTCATGAGATACCATACCTTTTATGCATTTTTGGAGTTGGCAGAATGAGAATGCACCAGCCTGTCCAATCAAAGTTCTGTGCTAGCACTAAATGAACTTAGCACCTCTGTAACTGAGCTACATGCTGCAGAAATCCAAAAGCAGATTCCAACCCAGTATTTTAATGCAGCTATAGTGAAAAGTGCTCATAAACTAGGTTTTCTCCTTGCTGACTTCTGTGGTTGCAATTGAATCCCTTGCCAACATTTCTTATTCATTGAAATGACAGCTGTGTTTAACTGCAAATCAAAATGGCAGCCTCCAGAAAATCAATATGGCAGCCTCCATAAAAATTTCAATAGACGGAACACTGAGCGTGTCACAATGGAACCCTTCAGCATACATGGATGATGACATCACAATGGACCCTTGCTGTTTTCCTCCCTGGCAGCAGCCATGATGCTTCATTCTTCAGTCAGGTGTGGATCCATGCACCTCAACAGGTAAGGGCACCAATCAACAGGTAAAGGCACGTTTTTGTGTGTGTCAAACGATGGTGTCAGATTATGGAAGATTTGTTTGAGGGAACAAGTGGCGCTTCTGTGCAGATTGGAATACTGTCCAGCGTCTATTAGCAAGCCCAGAACACAAAAGCCTTCTTAACTGTTCCTGATGGTATGAAAAATGAACTTTTAGAGTAACCCTCGTTACTCGCTTTCTCAACACAGGAATATACAGCGGCCACTGACAAAGCTAAGCCTTTTCTGTTTCTTGCTTTTTGGCCGCTGAAATGCAGGTGCAGTTCAGCTTAGCTTCTGCAACTCACCACCTCTCATGAGATACCATACCTTTTATGCATTTTTGGAGTTGGCAGAATGAGAATGCACATGCTTGTCCAATCAAAGTTCTGTGCTAGCACTGAATGAACTTAGCACCTCTGATACTGCTCTACCTGCTCCAGGAATCCACAAGCAGGTTCCAACCCAGTATTTTATTGCAGCTATGATGAAAAGTGCTCATAAACTAGGTTTTGTCCTTGCTGACTTCTGTTGTTGCAATCAAATTCCTTGCCAACATGTCTTATTCATTGAAATGACAACTATGTTTTACTGCAAATCAAAATGGCTGCCTCCAGAAAATCAATATGGCAGCCTCCATAAAAATTTCAATAGACGGAACACTGAGCGTGTCACAATGGAACCCTTCAGCATACATGGATGATGACATCACAATGGACCCTTGCTGTTTTCCTCCCTGGCAGCAGCCATGATGCTTCATTCTTCAGTCAGGTGTGGATCCATGCACCTCAACAGGTAAGGGCACCAATCAACAGGTAAAGGCACGTTTTTGTGTGTGTCAAACGATGGTGTCAGATTATGGAAGATTTGTTTGAGGGAACAAGTGGCGCTTCTGTGCAGATTGGAATACTGTCCAGCGTCTATTAGCAAGCCCAGAACACAAAAGCCTTCTTAACTGTTCCTGATGGTATGGAAAAATGAAATCTTAGAGTAACCCTCGTTACTCGCTTTCTCACCACAGGAATATAAAGCTGCCACCGACAAAGCTAAGCCTTTTCTGTTTCTTGCTTTTGGCCGCTGAAATGCAGGTGCAGTTCAGCTTAGCTTCTGCAACTCACCACCTCTCATGAGATACCATACCTTTTATGCATTTTTGGAGTTGGCAGAATGAGAATGCACCAGCCTGTCCAATCAAAGTTCTGTGCTAGCACTAAATGAACTTAGCACCTCTGTAACTGAGCTACATGCTGCAGAAATCCAAAAGCAGATTCCAACCCAGTATTTTAATGCAGCTATAGTGAAAAGTGCTCATAAACTAGGTTTTCTCCTTGCTGACTTCTGTGGTTGCAATTGAATCCCTTGCCAACATTTCTTATTCATTGAAATGACAGCTGTGTTTAACTGCAAATCAAAATGGCAGCCTCCAGAAAATCAATATGGCAGCCTCCATAAAAATTTCAATAGACGGAACACTGAGCGTGTCACAATGGAACCCTTCAGCATACATGGATGATGACATCACAATGGACCCTTGCTGTTTTCCTCCCTGGCAGCAGCCATGATGCTTCATTCTTCAGTCAGGTGTGGATCCATGCACCTCAACAGGTAAGGGCACCAATCAACAGGTAAAGGCACGTTTTTGTGTGTGTCAAACGATGGTGTCAGATTATGGAAGATTTGTTTGAGGGAACAAGTGGCGCTTCTGTGCAGATTGGAATACTGTCCAGCGTCTATTAGCAAGCCCAGAACACAAAAGCCTTCTTAACTGTTCCTGATGGTATGAAAAATGAACTTTTAGAGTAACCCTCGTTACTCGCTTTCTCAACACAGGAATATACAGCGGCCACTGACAAAGCTAAGCCTTTTCTGTTTCTTGCTTTTTGGCCGCTGAAATGCAGGTGCAGTTCAGCTTAGCTTCTGCAACTCACCACCTCTCATGAGATACCATACCTTTTATGCATTTTTGGAGTTGGCAGAATGAGAATGCACATGCTTGTCCAATCAAAGTTCTGTGCTAGCACTGAATGAACTTAGCACCTCTGATACTGCTCTACCTGCTCCAGGAATCCACAAGCAGGTTCCAACCCAGTATTTTATTGCAGCTATGATGAAAAGTGCTCATAAACTAGGTTTTGTCCTTGCTGACTTCTGTTGTTGCAATCAAATTCCTTGCCAACATGTCTTATTCATTGAAATGACAACTATGTTTTACTGCAAATCAAAATGGCTGCCTCCAGAAAATCAATATGGCAGCCTCCATAAAAATTTCAATAGACGGAACACTGAGCGTGTCACAATGGAACCCTTCAGCATACATGGATGATGACATCACAATGGACCCTTGCTGTTTTCCTCCCTGGCAGCAGCCATGATGCTTCATTCTTCAGTCAGGTGTGGATCCATGCACCTCAACAGGTAAGGGCACCAATCAACAGGTAAAGGCACGTTTTTGTGTGTGTCAAACGATGGTGTCAGATTATGGAAGATTTGTTTGAGGGAACAAGTGGCGCTTCTGTGCAGATTGGAATACTGTCCAGCGTCTATTAGCAAGCCCAGAACACAAAAGCCTTCTTAACTGTTCCTGATGGTATGGAAAAATGAACTTTTAGAGTAACCCTCGTTACTCGCTTTCTCAACACAGGAATATACAGCGGCCACTGACAAAGCTAAGCCTTTTCTGTTTCTTGCTTTTTGGCCGCTGAAATGCAGGTGCAGTTCAGCTTAGCTTCTGCAACTCACCACCTCTCATGAGATACCATACCTTTTATGCATTTTTGGAGTTGGCAGAATGAGAATGCACCATGCTTGTCCAATCAAAGTTCTGTGCTAGCACTAAATGAACTTAGCACCTCTGATACTGCTCTACCTGCTCCAGG
>JAKVIS010001107.1:0-41436 GCA_033119425.1 Bufotes viridis
TGATATGTTTGGAAATCCATGTTTAGTGCTGACAACCCCTATTAGCTAAAGCTGCCTATTGACTTGAGAATATACAGTAGCCACATGCTGTTGAAAACACACTTGGTTTCACCGTGATTAATGTGGTTTTGTGATGTGGTTAGTAGCCATGCAGTTCATCCAAGTGAAATCATTTTTTTACATTTTTAGCATGGAAAAAATGTATGAAAATAACCACCTCACAAAACTGCAGCCAACCCGGTATAAGTGAGTACGGTTTTAAACACCTCTTTTATGCAATTTTGACTGTGGGGTTAAAAACATCTCATCTAAATATACCCTTACACAGCTGCCGGTAAAATAAAACCTAATGATGGAGTCTAAAGGCATCTCCATCAAAGGATGGTGCATGCTATGACTGGAAAAATCATAGTAAGCAGCATCCAGTTCTGATTTTCTCTCAAGATGTGGGTTTGCAATAAAAATCTGTGAGTGGTCCATATAAAATGCCTCCATGCTCAAAGGCCAGAACACAAACTAGTTTAGCAGCACTTATCTGAACGAGCCCTAATTCTTGCTAGGTGTATAGCTACCTTTACTATTTTTAGTAGTTTTACTTAGGAGCTTTACCTCTTTGGTGTCAGTGTGTGGATTATGGAACATCTGCTGTTTGACAGGCAGAGAAATCCTCACTGCTAGTTGGCGATGTACATATAGATCATATACTGGCTTTACTTTTCTCCTTATCTGACTGCTCTGATGTTTCTTTATCACTTACTTTTCTTAAAGGGGTTATCCACCATGTAAAACATGTGTCCCAATGTCCAGTCCCCGCATGTAGATTATACTTACCCCGCTCCCCGGCACCCGCGTAGCTCGTGCTCCTCGCGCCGCTGCCGTTGCATCTTCCCGTCGTGCTGATCAAAACATCCGGCGACGGGGAAAGCAGCCAATAGCAGGATGCGACGGGGACGAGCCTCCCTAGTGTCGCCCAAGATGGAGTGGCGGCCATGCCTGGAGCAAGAGCTGCATGGGTGCTCGGGAGCAAGGTAAATATCATCTATATGAGAGGCCCAGGAATTAGGGGGCATATTTTACACGTTGGATAGCCCCTTTAACTGCAGCACCCTGTCAGGAAATGTAACCCTTAAGCCTCATTCACATGTCCGTGTTTTGGTCAGTGATTTCCATCAGAGATTTTGAGCCAAAACCAGGATTGGAGCCTCCACAGACATGAGGTATAAGGGAAATATCTGCACCTGTTCTGTGTTTAGGCTCGCACCTGGTTTTGGCTCACAATCACTTATGAAAATAACTGACTAAAACACTGACGTGTGAATAAGGCATTACACTGCCTTCCTGAGTAGGTTAACAGTCTTCACAAGCTGCAGATTTTGTTGCAGAATTTTCTGCGAATGGAAATTAGTTCTATTCATTTGAATGGGATGGAAAGCACCTGTATTTCTACAAGCCCTATTTTCAACAAGCCCTATTCTGCAACAGAATCCGCAGTGTTTGAAGTCACCCTAAATCTCCTGACTTATAGCTACAATAAACAAAAGTTAATCATAAGAGACATAAGAAACAGCATTAAGGTGAAGGAATCAACATAAATCATTAGTTTTCTCTGTGAAGTGCTGGCCCTCCTTCCTTCCTGACACCCCAGTCACCTGCCCTCATGTGCTTTGTTGTAAATATGACCAGGAGTGGACTGAGAACCCTCAGGGCCCCCGGGCAAAATAAATCAAGGGCCCCCATCCAGGCCCCACCCATGTTTCACCTCCAGCCACGCCCATGTTCTGCCTCCAGCCACGGTCACGGTTGCACCGCGATTGTTACGCCCCTGATCCCTTCACTACAGAAATACAGAGCCCCATACCTCTTACATCCAGTGACGTCTCCTTTGATGTAGATGTTCTCTGTCTTCGTCTTCTCCTTTCAGACCTTCAGACCAGACCATCATTTTGTCACCATTTTCCGTCTCTGCAGTTTGACAACAAAAAGAAAATCTTAGTTTACGACTTTTCCATCATCCTCCCATCTTCTGGACAAATCATCCTACTACCCCCAATACTGTGCCACTGTGCTCCCTAATACTATACTGTAGAAACAGATAATACTAGTACCACACAGATCCCCCCCATATAAAATACCCCTTCTTTGTGGCCTCTGCCCCCTCCATGTGCCAGTAACAAGTGCCTCTTTTCCCCCCATGTGCCAGTAACAAGTGCCAAGTGCCTCCCCCCCCCATGTGCCAGTAACATGTGCCAAGTGTCTCTCCCCCACCCATATGCCAGTAACAAGTGCCTCTCTTTACCCCCCACACCCCTTGAGAGATAGTCTGGTACTAATGCAGAAAAAAACAACACTTTTACTTACCTCCGCTGCCATGCAGGCCTCTTCCGGCCTGTGTCCCGTGCTGTACGGCTCAGGCCGCGTGATGATGTCATCGCGCCGCCTGCATCGGTCTCTGATAGGCTGCGGGCCTTGTGCCGGCAGCCTATCAGAGGAACAGGGAAGGGAGACGCCTCTCCCTCCCCTGCCCCACAGCACAGCCGTCTGTATCGCTGTCCTGAGGACGGCGATACAGATGACTATGGAGATGAACGCTTCCACAAGCGTTCATCTGCCTGTGACCTGCCGCCACGGGCCCCCTTCCCGGCCGGGCCCTCGGACCACGTCCGAAGTGCCCGACCGCTCAGTCCGCCCCTGAATATGACCCTGCATGAAAAGCTAATATCATCATAAATCGCTATAATTTAAAAAATATATATTTTTGTACTATATTTTTTGTGCTTTAAAACATGAAAAAACAGCAATTCTAACTATCTAAAACTATTACTCAACACTATTTATACTTTCTAGGAACATGTAAACTAAACAAATTCATGCTATTCTTGAGTCATCTTTGAGTCATCAGGCAGACTGTCTAATATTATCTTAGTCTGATAACTATTACTGTGCAGCCGGACACCACCTTCCCACACTGCAAATACAGGTTTTTACTCAGTGAACCCACTTCACGTCCCTCATCTGCTTTCAATTATATAGCATGTACTGAATGTCTTGTTACAAAATGTTTCCTCTAGCAGAGATCTGATATTTTTATCTGACATGTCTTCTGAAACATGTACCTTGTATAGCGGCTGTGCTTGGTATCACAGCACAGCTCATTCACTAGGCCACACGACCGATGAACATGACCGTCACGCGGCCTAGGAAAAACTGGAGAAGACTGCATCGCTACTGTGAGCATCGCTGCTTTCTCAAACAGCTGATCAGCAGGGGTCCCCAGATCAGACCCCCACCGATCAGAAAATAATAATAAAAGTAAAAGACACCCCTTTAAGTAGTAGAGTAAGCTATATCTAACGAAGAGTAAATCTTTAGACTGGGGGAAATAGTTATGGTACGCCAACATATTCAGGTTTTCTTATGCAGTTTTGGGAGTCAAAAAGAGGTGTGAATTCAAAAAAAGTGGAGACGTTGTATCTGTTCTTTATAATTTCTTTCCTTTTATGATTCACTTCTGATTTTAGGTTCCAAAACTGCATCAGTAAACTTGACTGTGGGGCCGTACCCTAACAGTTAAAATAAATATTTTCAGGGTTCCTGATGCAGTTTTGGAACCCAAAATCAGGAGTAGATTACAAAAGCAGAGAAAGTTTAAAGTACAGATAAAACCTTTCAGCTTTTTTTGAATTCACTACTGGTTTTGGCATCAGGAAACCTTTACATATACAGTCATGTGAAAAAATTAGGACACCCTTTGAAAGCATGTGGTTTTTTGTAACATTTTTAATAAATGGTTATTTCATCTCCGTTTCAACAATACAGAGAGATTAAAGTAATCCAACTAAACAAAGAAAACTGAAGAAAAGTCTTTTCAAGATCTTCTGTAAATGTCATTCTACAAAAATGCCTATTCTAACTAAGGAAAAAGATAGGACACCCTCACATGTATTCCCTCTTAAATTGGCTCAGATCTCACACAGGTATATCACACCAGGTGCACATAATTAGTAGATCGTTACTCTGCATGTTGAATGAGGCTTGCCCTATTTAACCAGTTCCCGACCGCCGTACGCAGGATTGCGTCCTGCGGGCGGCCGGGATCTTCTGTTTGGACGCGCCGGGGCGTCATCTCGCGAGACGCGAGAGTTCCTGTGAACGCGCGCGCGCGTTCACAGTGAAGCGCGGCTCGAGAGTTGGACTACAGCCTGCCAGCGATGATCAATCGCTGGCAGGCTGTAGATGCGATATAAATCGCATCAAACAGCTATATCAGACGCTGTTTTATGAACAGCGTCTGATATAGCTGCTACCTGGTCCTCTGGTGGTCCCATTTTCTGGGATCGACCACCAGAGGACCAGGTAACTACAGTAAAAGTTGCACCAAACACTACACTAACCCCCCACCCCCCTCACCTATTAACCCCTTGATCACTCCATCTAGACCCCTGATCACCCCCTGTCATTGATCACACCCCTTGTAAGGCTCCATTCGGACGTCCATATGTGTTTTGCGGATCCGTGGATTCACGGATCCGTGGATTCACGGATCCGCGGATCCGATCCGCGGATCCGATCCGCGGATCCTCAAAACACGGACACCGGCAATGTGCTTTCCGCATTTTGCAGATCCGCACATTGCCAGAACTATATAGAAAATGCTTTTTCTTGTCCACAATTGCGGACAAGAATAGGACATGTTCTATATTTTTGCGGAACGGAAGTGCAGACCCGGAAGCGCGGATCCGTAATTCCGGATCCGAGCGGGACAAAGTCTGTCCCCATAGAAATGAATGGGTCCGCAATTCCGTTCCGCAAACAGAATTTCGGACGTATGAATGGGGCATAAGGGTCCCTTATCACCGCCAGTTAGTTAGCTACTTGTTAGGTAGCTACCGCCCAGCCCACCGCACCGCAGTCACTGATTTTGGCAGAGATTTTTCATCCACATTGATCGATGCGAATGAAAAAATCTGTGCCGTTCATTTTTTTTTTCAGCCCAGAGGCTGAACGGAAAAAATCTCATTACCCGTATGCTCAATATACGGAGAATCGCAGAAACTCCTAATGCTGGCCATACGTGTAATGATTGCGGAGACCCTCAAATGCCAGGGCAGTACAAAAACCCCACATGTGACCCCATTTTAGAAAGAAGACACCCCAAGGTATTCCGTGAGGGGTATGGCGAGTTCATGGAAAATTTTATTTTTGTCACAAGTTAGTGGAATATGAGACTGTAAAAAAAAAAAAAAAAACAATTTCCGCTAACTTGTGCCAAATTTTTTTTCTGTGAACTCGCCATGCCCCTCACAGAATACCTTGGGGTGTCTTCTTTCCACAATGGGGTCACATGTGGGGTATTTATACTGCCCTGGCATTTTAGGGGTCCTAAAGCGTGAGAATCCAAATGCGTAAAAATGGCCTGTGAAATCCTAAAGGTACTCATTGGTTTTAGGGCCCTTTGCGCATCTTGGCTGCAAAAAGTGTCACTCATGTGGTATCGCCGTACTCAGGAGAAGTAGGGCAATGTGGTTTGGGGTGTATTTTTACATATACCCATACTGGGTGTGAGAAATATCGCTGTAAACGACAACTTTTTACATTTTTTATTCAAAGTTGTCAATATACAGAGATATTTCTCTCACCCAGCATGGGTATATGTAAAATACACCCCAAACACATCGCCCTACTTCTCCTGAGTACGGCGATACCACATGAGTGACACTTTTTGCAGGCAAGATGCAAAGGGCCCAAATTCCAATGAGTACCTTTAGGAGGGCATTTTTACGCATTTTCTTCTCACGCTTTAGAGCCCCTAAAATGCCAGGGCAGTATAAATACCCCACATGTGACCCCATTTTGGAAAGAAGACACCCCAAGGTATTCGCTGAGGGGCATAATGAGTTCATGAAAAATTAAACTTTTGTCAAAAGTTAGCGGAAAGGGAGACTTTGTGAGAAAAACAATAAAAATCAATTTCCACTAACTTGTGCCAAAAAAAAATATTCTATGAACTCGCCATGCCCCTCATGGAATACCTTGGGGTGTCTTCTTTCAAAAATGGGGTCACACGTGGTATTTCTACTGCCCTGGCATTTTAGGGGCCCTAAAGCGTGAGAAGAAAATGCGTAAAAATGCCCTCCTAAAGGTACTCATTGGAATTTGGGCCCCTTTGCGCATCTTGCCTGCAAAAAAGTGTCACTCATGTGGTATCGCCGTACTCAGGAGAAGTAGGGCAATGTGTTTTGGGGTGTATTTTTACATATACCCATGCTGGGTGAGAGAAATATCTCTGTATATTGACAACTTTGAATAAAAATGTAAAAGTTGTCATTTACAGAGATATTTCTCTCACTAAGCATGGGTATATATAAAATACACCCCAAACCACATTGCCCCACTTCTCCTGAGTACGGCGATACCACATGAGTGACACTTTTTGCAGCCAAGATACGCAAGGGGCCCTAAACCAATGAGTACCTTTAGGATTTCACAGGCCATTTTTATGCATTTGATTCTCACACTTTAGGGGCCCCTAAAATGCCAGGTGAGTATAAATACCCCACATGTGACCCCATTTTGGAAAGAAGACACCCCAAGGTATTCCGTGAGGGGCATGGTGAGTCCACAGAATTTTTATTTTTGGCACAAGTCAGCGGAAATTGTTTTTTTTTTTTTTATTTTGTTTTTTACAAAGTCTCATATTCCACTAACTTGTGACAAAAATAAAATTTTGCATGAACTCACCATACCCCTCACAGAATACCTTGGGGTGTCTTCTTTCCAAAATGGGGTCACATGTGAGGTATTTATACTGTCCTGGCATTTTAGGGGCCCCTAAAGGGTGAGAAGAAGTCTGGAATCCAAATGCGTAAAAATGCCCTGTGAAATCCTAAAGGTACTCTTTGGTTTTAGGGCCCTTTGCGCTCCAGGCTGCAAAAAGTGGCACACATGTGGTATCGCCGTACTCAGGAGAGTAGGGCAATGTGTTTGGGGTGTATTTTATATATACCCATACTTTGTGTGAAAAATATCTCTGTAAACGACAACTTTTAAAATTTTTATACAAAGTTGACAATTTACAGAGATATTTCTCTCACCCAACATGGGTATATGTAAAAATACACCCCAAAACACATTGCCCTACTTCTCCTGAGTACGGCGATACCACATAAGTGCCGCTTTTTTGCAGCCTGGGTGTGCAAAAGGGCCCAAATTCCAACGAGTACCTTTAGGTTTTACATGGCGGCTCACAATTTAGCCCCGCCCAAAATGCCAGAACAGTAAACACACCCCACAAATGACTCCATTTCGGAAAGTAGACACCCCAAGGTATTCACTGAGGGGCATAGTGAGTCCGTCTGAGATTTTTTATTTTTTTTGCCAGAAGTTATCAGAAATTGAAACTTTTTTTTTTTTTCTCAGAAAGTGTCAATTTCCGCTAACTTGTGAAAAAATGAAATGATACATGAACTCACCAAGCCCCTCCGCGAATACTTTGGGGTGTCTTCTTTCTAAAATGGTGTAATTTGGGGATATTTATACTATCCTGGCATTCTAGCACCTGAAGAAACATGACAGGCGCTCAGAAAGTCAGAGCTGCTTCAAAATGCCGAAATTCACTTTTTGCACCATAGTTTGTAAACGCTATAACTTTTACCCAAACCAATAAATATACACTTATTGGATTTTTTTTATCAAAGACATGTAGAACAATAAATTTAGAGAAAAATTTATATAGAAATGTAGTTTTTTTGAAAAATTTTACAACAGAAAGTGAAAAATGTCATTTTTTTGCAAAATTTCGGTAATTTTTGATTAATAGCAAAAAAGTAAAAATGTCAGCAGCAATGAAATACCACCAAATGAAAGCTCTATTAGTGAGAAGAAAAGGAGGTAAAATTCATTTGGGTGGTAAGTTGTATGACGGAGCAATAAACGGTGAAAGTAGTGTAGTGCGGAATTGTAAAAAGTGGCCTGGTCATTAAGGGTGTTTAAGCTAGGGGGGCTGAAGCGGTTAAACCTCAGACATTTAGTTTGGTGTGCTCCTGACTGTTGAAGTGAGAGTGAGCACCATGGTGAGAGCAAAAGAGCTGTCAGAGGACTTCAGAAAAAAGATTGTAGCAGCCTATGAGTCTGGGAAGGGATTTAAAAAGATCTCAAAAGATTTTGAAATCAGCCATTCCACTGTCCGGAAGATAGTCTACAAGTGGAGGGCTTTCAAAACAACTGCCAACATGCCCAGGACTGGTCACCCCAGCAAGTTCACCCCAAGAGCAGACCGCAAGATGCTAAAAGAGGTCTCCAAAACCCTAAAGTGTCATCTCGAGAACTACAGCAGGCTCTGGCTACTGTTGATGTAGAAGTACATGCCTCTACAATCAGAAAGAGACTGTACAAGTTTAACTTGCATGGGAGGTGTGCAAGGAGGAAACCTTTGCTTTCCAAGAGAAACATCGAGGCCAGACTGACATTTGCCAGAGATAAAGTTGACAAAGACCAGGACTTCTGGAATAATGTTCTTTGGACAGATGAGTCCAAAATTGAATTATTTGGACACAACAGCAGAGGACATGTTTGGCGTAAACCAAACACAGCATTCCAAGAAAAGAACCTCATACCAACTGTGAAGCATGGAGGTGGAAGTGTCATGATTTGGGGCTGCTTTGCTGCAGCAGGACCTGGTCAGCTCACCATCATAGAATCCACGATGAATTCTACTGTGTATCAGAAGGTGCTTGAAGAACATGTGAGACCATCAGTTAGAAAATTAAAGCTGAAGCGGAACTGGACCATGCAACATGACAATGACCCAAAACATACTAGTAAATCAACCAAAGATTGGCTGAAAAAGAAGAAATGGAGAGTCCTGGAATGGCCAAGTCAAAGTCCAGATTTGAATCCCATTGAGATGCTGTGGGGTGACTTGAAAAGGGCTGTACGTGCAAGAAACCCTCAAACATCTCACAGCTGAAAAAGTTCTGCATTGAGGAGTGGGGTAAAATTTCCTCAGACCGATGTCGAAGACTGGTAGATGGCTACAAGAACCGTCTCACTGCAGTTATTTCAGCCAAAGGAGGTAACACTCGCTATTAGGGGCAAGGGTGTCCTATCTTTTTCCTCAGTTAGAATAGGCATTTTTGTAGAATGACATTTACAGAAGATCTTGAAAAGACTTTTCTTCAGTTTTCTTTGTTTAGTCGGATTACTTTAATCTCTCTGTATTGTTGAAACGGAGATGAAATAACCATTTATTAAAAATGTTACAAAAAACCACATGCTTTCAAAGGGTGTCCTAATTTTTTCACATGACTGTACCTTACTCTACCACTTAATAGATAGGACACAAGATTGTAGTTTTTTTATTACATAAAATGTAAATTATGAAATGTTCCATAAAAACATTTACAAAATCAAGGGAGCTTCTAAATGGAATGGGAGGAAACTGGAGATACGCAATAGGTACCTTTTGGCTCCTTTTATTTATAATGGAGAATACATATAAAGTTGCTTGAGTGGGTCACTCAGCCAGTATCTGAGCCAACACGGATAAAGGGTGCAGAATGGTGCAATAAAAGTAATGTAAATTGCAGAGTGGAATACAGATATACCTATGACAGTGTGATGTTACATGTAGCTGAAATTCTTTATTTGAATATGCATTGGTAAAATTCAATAATCTGGAATAGAAAGTTGTCCAGCTTCACAGGTAAGTAAAATATCAAACGATTTAATTAATGAAAAACATACTATGACTTAGGGCTCTTTCACACTTGCGTACTTCTTTTCCGGCATAGAGTTCCGTCGTCGGGGCTCTATGCTGGAAAAATCCTGATCAGGATTATCCCAATGCATTCTGAATGGAGAGAAATCCGTTCAGGATGCATCAGGATGTCTTCAGTTCAGGACCGGAACGTTTTTTGGCCGGAGAAAATACCGCAGCATGCTGCGCTTTTTGCTCCGGCCAAAAATCCTGAACACTTGCCGCAAGGCCGGATCCGGAATTAATGCCCATTGAAAGGCATTAATCCGGATCCGGCCTTAAGCTAAACGTCGTTTCGGCGCAATCGCCGGATCCGACGTTTAGCTTTTTCTGAATGGTTACCATGGCAGCCAGGACGCTAAAGTCCTGGTTGCCATGGTAAAGTGTAGTAGGGAGCGGGGAGCAGTATACTTACTGCCCGTGCGGCTCCGGTGCGCTCAGAGTGACGTCAGGGCGCCCCACGCGCATGGATCACGTGATCGCATGGATCACGTGTTCCATGTGCATGGGGCGCTCTGACGTCATTCTGGAGCGCCCCGGGAGCCGCAAGGGCGGTATGTATACTGCTCCCCCGCTCCCTACTACTACTATGGCAACCAGGACTTTAATAGCGTCCTGGCTGCCATAGTAACACTGAAAGCATTTTGAAGACCGGTCTTCAAATGCTTTCAGTTCATTTGCGTTGTTACGGATCCGGCGGGCACTTCCGGCGACGGAAGTGTACGCCGGATCCTAACAACGCAAGTGTGAAAGAGGCCTAAGATCGGGTAATGATTGAAATGCAGAAGTGCGTTTTTCGTGCTGTGGACCATTTTAAATTTCTTATGAAATAAAACATTGGATATTTTACTCACCTGTGAAGCTGTACAGCTATCTAATCCGGATTTTCCTATGCTAGGTTGGAGGCATGGTCCGTACTTCTAGGGCTTGAGTCCACCTAGCGAGCTGTTTTCCTACACCTTGGCGTTACAGAACGCTGTAATGCCTTGTGACACCACACAAAGGAGCCATATCAGATAAAAATATCAAATCTGTGCTAAACAGAAGATGTAACAAGACATTCATTACATATGCATTAAAGCAGATGAGGGATAAGACGCGGATTTACACAGTAAAAAGCAAGCAGTAAAAAGCATGTGGGTGCCCAGTAATATTAGACCAAGATAATATTAGACAGTCTGCTTGATGACTCAAGAATGACAAAGATGGCATAAATTTGTTTAGTTTACATGGTTCTAGTAGGTATAAATAGCGTTGACTAATAGTTTTAGATAGTTTGCAACTTTTGAACCTTCTTGACACTTATCTGAAGTGATGAGAAAACGGGGCATGGCTTAGCGGGATGGAGCTTCGTACTGCCTACTGTATTTACTATAACTTTAGTAAGTTATAGCTATTTTGTGTAACTGGTGTAGACTTCAGTATCTGGCGCACAGCAGGGCATAGAATCGCCTGATTTGTTAAGAAGCATCTGCCTCTAAATTGGGCACATCTCACGCTAGTGCAGGGAGATCAAGACTGGCGTATAAATATCCCTTGTAGTTTTTAGTGGCATTTTGTGTTTTTCTGAACTTTTGCTTTTTGTTTTTGCATCTTTTTTGCTGAAAAAACACCATCTCCAGATGTTAGCTGAAGACAGCTGTTAACTGTCTACGGGAAATATGAAATGCAGGCCACACAAACTTTTTTTTTTATACTGGTGTTTTTGTCTTTCCTGTTTTTAAAAATGCAGCATACTAGATTACTAGTGTAATGTGCACCAGTTTAATGTCTTGTTAAATTAGTTGGCCACCTCGCCCACTTGGAAAAGTGGTGAGGGTGTCGTAAAAAGCCTTAGGCCCCTTTCACACGGGCGAGTTTTCACACGGCGGCAGAATAAAATACACACCTCAGTTGCTGCAGAAACTTATAGTACACACCTCAGCTCCTGCAGGATATAATACACACCTCAGCTGCTGCAGAACATGATAAACTGGTGCTACAGAACACATAAGCCTTTGTTCAATCTCTATTAGGGGCCTCGGTCACAGATCAGGTCATAAATGCTGGACAAAATTGTGCAGCCTGCCCAATTCCAGGATTGAAACCCATCAGATCTCATCATAATCGTCGGGATCCGTCAGGTATTGTCCATGATGTGCCAGATCCGTGCAGTGGTTTTTGTTGTTGTGCTCTTATAACAGGGCAGATCTGAGAAAATCACTAGTGTAGATGTGAGCAAAGCCTGATACACATGTCAGATGCTGCAGAACGACATGATAGCGAACAGAGAACTACAAGTTTCATCATGGAAATTAGAGGGCAATACATGGAGGGGTAAAAGAGGAGAGGACAACCACTCCCAGCATGTCCAGGCTGTTATTATGGGCAGGGGTGCACCTAGCCTTTCTGTTGCCTGAGGCGAAAACTGAAACCCCAATCTTAATTACTTAACCTAAACCCTTCCATCCAGCCCTACTGTTAAAGACATACTTGGAAAACATTACATACAGTGTTACAAAACATACAGGGTAATACAGAGCCCATACTGTGTCCACTGTTCTTCCTAATACTATACCGCAGAAACAGATAATCCCCCTTCTGCTGCCCCTCTCTTGCCCCTACCTTGTGCTGCCTGAGGCAATCGCCTCACCTCGCCTCATTGGTGGTGCACCCCTGATTAAAGGGCACAAGTTAACATTACAGAGAGAGGGTATAAGACAGGAGTGCACAACCTGCGGCCCTCGATACCATTCTGTGCGGCCCCAAAACATCTGGTAAAAGACATGTAGTTCTATGTCTTATGGCTTCTTACATGTATCTTTCATGTAGTCTCCTATTAGATGGGAGTCCCAGAACTGTAACTAGACATTTATAGTATAATACTGTATGTTCAATATGCCAAAAATACAGTATTTCAGTTGGTAATACCCCTTTAAGTTTTATTTTTGGCCCTTGGAATAAGTTCAGTCTGACAATGTGGCCCCCAACCAGAAAAGGTTGTGCACCCCTGGTATAAGAGAAGAAAACCACAAACCCCAGCATTACCAAACTGTTCTTATACGGTCTCAGTTGACATTATAAGAGGGGAGAACTACAAATCCCAGCTTGTCCACACTGTTATTGTAGGGCATAACTAAACATTATGTGGAGAGGGATACAGTAGAACAGAACTACAACTCCCAGTATTTCTAGGATGTTATGGGCTATCCCAGGACACCACTAACCTCTCCTCCAGACTCAGCACAGAACCTCCTCCCCACGTAATTCACCACTTTTTCCTCTGCACTGCTGTTCTCCGTTTCACTGCACTGGTCACATGATGATGACATCATCACAGGTCCTTCACCTGCAAAGCTGCTGAGGTCTGTATTCCTACCTTGATCACATGATGATGACATCATCACAGGTACTTTTCCACATTGTTTTTGCTGTTTTCACAGGTAGCTATGTAAGTGTAATTAGGAGGCAGGTCTTTCCTGCATGTCCCATAGGGTGAGCACACTACCTAGATCTTAAAAGGCTAGTGCACATACATCCTGAACCTTACCTATGGCTAGACACTTGTGGCTGCTGAAAGGGGTTTTCCGAGATTTAAATACTGATTTTAATACTGATGACCTCTGGATAGGTTATAAGTATTTGATTGATGGGGATCCAACACTTAGGACCAGCTCTTGAACCCTGATCAGCTTTTCCAAGATCAATGACGACACATTCATTGGTCACGTGGCCTAGGGGCACCTCAGCCTTATTGAAGTGAAAGGGGCTAAATGCGTTACCAAACACAGCTGTTATACAATGTACAGTGCTGTGCTTGGTAAGCTGCAAGAAGGCTGCAGTGCTCACATGAGCAATGCTGTCTTCTCAAACAGCTGATTGGCGGGGGTCCTGGGTGTCGGCCCCCACCGATCAGATACTGATGACCTATCCAGAGACCTATCCGAAAACCCTTTTAAGGCACCTCTCCCTTGGGAGAGATGCCTGAGCAATAGGCATTCTAGTGTACTAGTCCCTGCTAAGGTGTTCTGTTCCTTTTGTCTGACCATGTACCAACCTCTGCTGATTCCTAACTCTGACCGTCCGATGCCTGACCTGTGTCTGTTTACCGTATTGACCCTTTGCTGCCTGCACTGACCTTGAACTTTTCACAGATTTGCACATACTCTCCCTGCCGTGAACTCAGGCCATTACTAAGAGTTTGTCTGCCCCTTGGGTGCTATGAGTGCTGTGTTTGCTGGTGTCAGACCCCTGCCGATCTGATATTGATGGCCTATCCTGAGGATAGGTCATCAATATAAAAAGCCTGGACAACCCCTTTAAACTAACATTTAGTGGTGGCACACCGTTTTAAATGAAAATTGTCTTCAAAAAAATATGTTTATCAGAGTTTTGTACATGACCTCACATAGATTGTATTGGACTTTGTCTAATTGCAACTTCTTTTTTCTAAAATTAGAAAAATCATTTTGTCATCAAAAAAATGCTGAAAATGGTCTTCTTGTCAGCAAAAAATGAAATTAACATTGTCTGCAGTGTCTTCCAGTTTTTTCAAAAAGAAAGAAAACATCCCTGCCTTGTACTCTCAAGTGGTGGAGAATGTGAGCTGCTCATAAGAAATGTCACTCTGCAGCAGCATGCATGCCACCATGCTCATATGGAGCAGCTGTTATGGCCAGGGACAGTATCAGGATCTTTTGTGCAGCAGTGGTGATGCTGCACCACAGCAAAGAGTACAGATGCTATTGACACCTCCACACTTGTGCAAGTTTCATTCTCACACCAGGCGCTTATCCACCTCCTCCACGTCCTTCTCACTAATTGTATTGTGGCTTGCAGAATGTGCTGACCGTGTCAAGGAGAGAGTCTGCAAATTTCAGCCATTCTTATATGGCTAAGAAGGCCCTCCTGGACTTTCAGAGATACAGCGATCTCCCTTGATCAGCGATGTTCCAACGGAATGGAATTCCACCTTACATATGCTGGAGTGTCTGTACGAACAGAGTAGAACCATCAATGATTATATAAAGCACAAGACCACGACAGAAGAGCATGTGACAGCTCATTGGAGACACATGCTATTCGGGTCCTTTGAAGAGACCACTAGATTTGTAAGGACAACAGTAACATCAACGCTCGCTGTCATTCTCCCCATAATCATATTGGGGAAAACACTCATGCTGATGCAACAAGGATGGTAGAAGAAGAACAGCTAAAAGAACAGAGGAACAGCTCGAATTTGATTGTACCCAAATTGAATCTTCCAACCAGTTTGTTTGGACCCAAAATGAATTTCAACAAATTTGCTCATCTGTAATATGAACACCATAAGAGGCAATTTTTGCTTTCGTTCTTTGCTTTAATCATCATGGGCTAAAAAAATTATTTTTATTTGGTCTTTAACCCCTTAAGGACACGGCCCTATTTCACCTTAAGGACCAGGCCATTTTTTGCAAATCTGACCAGTGTCACTTTATGTGTGAATAACTTTAAAGAGGACCTTTCACTAGTTTAAAAAATAAAAACTAACTATATCTGTGGGCAGAGTGGCGCCCAGGGGTCCCCCTGCACTTACTAGTATATCTGGGCGCCGCTCCGTTCGCCCGGTATAGGCTCCGGGGTCTGCAGCTCCCTCTGTTGTACTGGGCGGAGTTTTTGTATTAGGTGTGTCCCTTGCTGCAGCACTGGCCAATCGCAGCGCACAGCTCATAGCCTGAGAGTCCGCCCGGAACCCACCCTGCGCCGCCCACCAGCCAATCAAAATGAGGGCTGCAGGGGGGGGGTTAAAAAAAAAAAGGGAAACACAGTTTGTAGTTTCTGATCCCGCGGGCATCAGAAACTAATCAAAGCGCTGCAAAATGCAGGTCTGAATTGACCTGCGGTTTGCAGCGATCGCCGATAGGCGGGGGTCACATGACCCCCCTCGGTATAGGTACGCCCTGTGTCCTTAAGGACTCGGACATTAGGGCGTGCCCATATGTGCTAAGTCCTTAAGTGGTTAAAGGGATTGTCTCACTTCAGCAAATGGCATTTATTATGTAGAGAAAGTTAATACAAGGCACTTACTTATGTATTGTGATTGCCTCCTTTGCTGGCTTGAGTCATTTTTCCATCACATTATACACTGCTCGTTTCCATAGTTACGACTACCATGATGTCCTTCAGTGGTAGTCGTGCTTGCACACTATAGGAAAACGCGCCGGCCTCTCTGGTGGCCAGGGGAGCGCACATAGGCTGGTGCTTTTTCCTATAGTGTGTAAGCACAGCCACCACTGATGGATTGCAGGGTGGTCATATAACCATGGAAACGAGCAGTGTGATGGAAAAATGAATCCAACCAGCAAAGAAAACTATATGAATAATAACAATACATTGGTAACTTTCTCTACATAATAAATGCTATTTGCTGAAGTGAGATGTCTCGTATATGCAATTTTAACTGCCCACAGTACCTTATCCATGCTCTTATGGGGCTCTGGAAGCAGTTCTCATTGAGGTATTCTAACTAGTAAATGCACTGAAAATGCACTTTTAACCCTTTCCAAGACCTCCACCGTACACAAGTTTCTGCTTGACTCAGAAGAGGAAAAAGTAAAAAAAAAACAATAAAAAAAATTATTTTTAAAATAAAATTAGTAAATTGCAATGATTAAAAAAAAAGTTGCCCGAAGGTGTTTATAACGTTTAAAAAGACACTTGTTTATTCTATTAAATATATAACTTTTCTTGACAAAATGTTACGGTGATATAGGTTGAAGATGAAGGATTGTGCACCTGCCTATTTGTGCTGAAGCAGCTACATGTCTGTTTATTATGCACAGCTTGGATACTGGCACAAATAGATTTGGCTTTTTGTGCTGTTAACAAAGCCAAGCAAGGCCAGTATGAATAATATGCATGAATCATGCTACAGCCTTTCCAAGAATGGCCAAAAAGCAGGTTCATTCCAGGACAGTACAGTTACATAACATATTGTATCAGGAGTCAGGACCCCATTTCCTAGAAAAGCTTAGATAGGAGTGGTGCTGTGTTAGACAGTCCAACTCTTGTATAAAACAACTGTTTTACAGTTTCCCAATATTCCATATTATACATAGCTTTTATGGCCACATTATTTGCTTATAACCCTCAATATGATTTTACTTTTGTATAGAAAACAAACTGCATTCTAAATACTAATTGGCAGCAACAAATAAGAAAATCAGCAAGAAAAAAATAAAATCGGTTTTAAACACTGAGGGGCACATTTATTAAGACTGGCGTTTTAGACAACGATCTTAATAACCCCTATACCTGACTGTGGATCCGCTGGAGGTATGAAGAGGTGCCAGCCTCCCCATAACTTCGGCGGATCCTCTGCAACTTTAAAATATAAGACAGCTTCCTAGATGTCTTACATTTAAACCATTTCCACCCTAAAACAGGGGTAGAAAATGGTACATGAGACAGGACTCCCGGCCAGTCCACTTCCCCGCGCACTTTTTTAGATCTGGCATAAGCGGGGAGAAGTAGCAGACTCCAAAGTAAAGGACCTTTGTGTATTTTTGTTTGATAAATGAGCCCCAAGTGCAAATCTATCTTAGATATATCACCAGCCTCTCTATATGCAAAATACATTCCAGTCCAAAGACAGACATATCAGCTGTGCTTTAGAAAAGTAAAATAGCACCTACTTGATATCACATAAAGGACTACATTAAAGGAGCAGTACCATTAAAAAAAAGTTTTAATCACATATTAACAGTCTATGTGTAAATATTCTATATTTTTTTTCACAAAAAATGGGTGGATCTTTTCTGGATATAATTTTTAAAGTCACTCCTATCAGGGCAAACAGCCTCATAACAACTTCTGTCTTATATGCCTGCAACCTCTAACAGCAACCTTTGTAGTGACACTTCTGCCAGTCTCAGCATCTAGCAGTTCAGGGTTTGCATCTGCCATTACTTCCTCGCTATGAAGGGGACTCCAAGTTATGCGAGGGTTTTTTAACCAGTATACAATATACTTTGGGCTGCAGCCATACCAGTTCCCAACTGACTGGGCTAAAGTAACTTTCTTGATCTCGAATCTGACGGGTGTAGCCCAAACTTGGCAAATCCACTGTGGGAAAGAAGTCACCTTCTGACCAGTAATCTACAGGAGTTTCTGTTCACCTTCTGCTGCGTCTTTGAGGAACCTGGTTGTACTACATCTGTCGCTTCTTCCCTCCTGCAACTTCACCCTGGTAAACTCACAGTCGGCCAATATGCCATGCAGGGCCGCACTCTGGCCTCTGAACTGGCATGGAATGACAAGGCTCTACTGAGGGTCTGGCTTGACCAATTAAAGATGATTTGGTTGTGACGTACCAACCACACTAGACAACTTTTATTGGTACCCATGTTGCGTTCCAATTTTGGGAGTGTGCCAATAAGTTTGTATGTGAGAGAAGAGCTCCCAGATTGGTGCTGAAACCTATGCAGGTGGACAGTTTCAGGCTGTCTGAAGAGGACCGTCTGCACAAACACACTAACAACCTGTGCCTGTACTGCAGAGCCAAGGGACACTATGTCCATACCTGTCCTCTCAAGGCGGGAGACTCCAGAGCCTAGGATCTGTAGGAGAGATAACCCTGGGTGCAGATAAGCTCTCTCCTAAACTGACTCTGCAGGGGTTGCATCTGATATATGCTTGTTTCCGTGAAGTCTTCAACAAGAAGGAGACTGCATAAGAAGAATGGGTCTCTCTGGCCTTGTATCGACTATCGTGGGCAAAATAAAATTTCAGTAAATATAAGTATCATATAGTACATTGATGCCTGAACTCTTCGAAAGGCTCTGTCGAGCCAGAAACTTTGCTAAGCTGTATCTCAGAGAAGAGTAAATGTAAACTGAATAAGAGAGAGTGACAAGTGGAAGACTACATTTAATGCTTGTGATGGTCACTACAAGTACCTAATCATACTCTTCGGACTATGTAATGCTACAGCAATTTTTCTGGAATTTGTAAATAACATCTTCTGGGACCGACTGTATGCCTGTATAGTGGTCTACCTAGATGACATCGTAGTCTTCTCACTTGATTTGATCACTCACCGAAAACATTTCTGGATTGTATTCCAATGCCTGTGACAGTACAGACTGTACTTCAAATTGCATCTTTGAGAAATCTCCCCTGCCTTTCTGGGGTACTTTACATCAGACTGTAGCTTGTGGAGATGGATCTCAAGAAGCTGACCGCTTTTTTGATTTGGTCTCGCCCTACTGACCTGTGTGCTATCCAATGGTTTCTGAGCTTTGGTAATTACTACAGACTGTTTATTGCACATTTTTCCACCATGAGCGCTGCAATTTCTGCCCTTACCCATTAAGTAGCAAATGCCAAAGAATGGTCTTTTGAAGCTGAATCTGCCTTCCAGTCTCTTAAACGGGCCTTTGCTTCTTCATCTATTTTTTTGTCACCCAGATATTGCCAAACGGTTCATCCTGGAGGTGGATGAATCCTTCGTGGGTTCATAATCATGGGAGCCATAATCTTTAAAATGAAAGTATTCCATTGGGGACCATGAGCTATCCTTAAATTTGGCTCTTGAGGAGTGATATCATCTGTTGGAGAGGCCTATAATCCAGTCATCCTTTTTACTGACCAGAAAAATCTAACTTATCTTCAGTCTGCTCAAAGACTCAACCCTGGCCAGGCCCTATGGTCTTTGCCTGCTTTAATTTTATTTAGAATTTACCCCCTGCAGATGAGAATACCATGGTGTCTCTGTCCCGTTCTTTTGATCCTGCTGACCAGGTGGAGGAGCCACAGCTTAGTATTGATTCTGCCTGTATTTTTTCAGTTGTTCCTGTCCATGTCAAAGATTCAAAGATTTTCCACCTGTCAAAACATTTGTTCATCCAGCCAAAAGATGGCAAGTACTAGTCTGGAGTCATGGTTTCAAAATTGTGGGTCATCCTAGCCTCAATAAAACATCTGACCTCATAGCATACTACTATTGGGGGCCCACTGCGTCAAGAACATCCAAGAGTTTGTTTGTGCCTGCACTACTTTTACCCAAAACAAGACCCCAAAGCAGAGACTTGCAGGATTCCTTCTTAAATTGCCGGTGCCCAAAGTCCTGTGGTAGCACATTGCCATGGATTTCATCACTGATTTGCCTTCTTTCTAGGGCTGTACAGTTGTACATTTGGATGGTAGTTGATAATTTCTTAAAAAGGGCCTATTTTTGTGCCCTTATCTGGCCTTTCATCTGCCAGTCAGCTAGCTAAGTAGTTTGTGGAATACATCTTCCGTCCTCATGGATTAACTTTGCACATTGTGCTTGAATATGCTGCACAGTTAATATCCAAGTTTTGCAGAGTGATCTGAAAACTTCTGGATATCAAGTTGGATTTCTCATCGGCTTACCGTCCGCAGACCAATGGGCAGGGGTGTAACGTATCAATTACAGTAGGTCTGACAATTTATTTACAACACTTCACCTCTCCGCATGAGGATGATTGAGCTGCTTTGCTCCCATGGGCAGAATTCTATTATAATAACCATTTCAGTGGATGGCTTCTGTTTGTATGGCTACCAACTACGGATTCCCCTTCCTGTGTATGTTTCTACTAGGGTACCAGTAGCAGATTCATTGGTTGAGAACTTCACTCAGATCTGGCAGAAAACTAAAACCTCCTTTCTGAACATCTCTGTTCATAGGAAGAAGTTCACTAATCCGAAACACAGGTCTCCATTTAATTTCTCTCCAGGGAACAAGGTCTGGCTATCTTCTAAGAACTATAGACTTAAGGTACCCTCATATAAGTTGGCACCTCGTTTCCTTGTTCCATTTGAAGTGTTGAGGCAATTAAAGGGGTTATCCAAAGCTATAAACTGCCCCCCATATGCCAGACCCCTCACATTGATTATACTTACCCGTCTCCCTGCTTGCTGTGCCGCTCCTAGTGCCCACACCGCAGCTGCTGCTTCTCCCCTTAGGCAGATGAAAACATCGGGGGGAGCAGCCAATGGCATAGAGGGACGGGGACAAGCCTCCCTAACGTCACCCGTCTTCTTGTCAGTTCGTGACTTTCTGACTGACCTTGCTGTAGTTGGCTGGCCAGTTCCTTCATCCATCTGTAGATGAAGAACCACCCGGATTCATTGAAGGTATGACCACTCGGATTCGAAGGATTATCTCAGGGTGGCTGGGACAGTAGGAGAACAAAGTCCCTTCCAGCTGTATCCACACAGACACTCCCAGGAAGATGGTTGCTTGGCTTTAGTAGACTCTGAGCTTCTCTGTGATTTTTGTTCCTCACTGAGTCGTTTTCAATTCGGCTTCAAAAAATCAAGAGGGATCCTCTGGAGTCTTTATGGTATTTGGACCGATCTCCAACCTCTTCCCCGGGGGTAGTTGCGATCTTCCCTTCTGCTCTATTGTATCATACATTGTATTATACCTAGGATGGGAAAACAGTACCATGCACTCTTGGGGGAGTTCTCCCTTCAAGGTGCAATTATTGAATACTGATACCACCGCCAATAACCTTGACCCAACTATAGAGGGTAAAGACCTTGATCTCACAGGACCTCTTGTTATCCCAACACAGGTGTCTGAGCAACCAACCATCAGAGGATTGCATCCTCTGCTTCCACATCGATCTGTACCAACAGGTAAGGATGACCACCCTAATAGGTTAGGATATTCGAGGGGTGCTGTGGACAAAGCACCATCTTGTTCTTGATGGCACTGTATCCTTGTCTTATTCATGTGTTCTCAGGCTGATTTCTCCGTTGGCCTGTCTTGTGGAGGCCATATTCGAGGGGTGCTGTGGACAAAGCACCATCTTGTTCTTGATGGCACTGTATCCTTGTCTTACTCATGTGTTCTCAGGCTGATTTCTCTGTTATCCTGTCTTGTGGAGGCCAGTAGAATCCATGGCATAACTCACAATCATACAGGCCACACTTGCTGCTTTTAATCACTCCATGTCAAAACTCAATCAGAGCTATGATACCTGTCCGGACTTGGCTTGATTGCACAGTATAACATCACACTGCACCATGTGCCAATGTTACCTGTCTGGAACCTTCTACCTGCCCCAGTCCACAGTATAACACAGCCCTAATGAAAACATTGAGCAAAACCATGTTACCTGTCCGTATCTGAGAGCTTGGCTGCACAGTATAACATCACACTGCACTGTGTACCAATGTTACCTGTCCACAAACCAACACATTCTTCAGTCCACAGTATAAGACAGTTCTAATCAAAGGAGACACAAGAATAAATCAAAAACAGCTATGTCTGGACTCACATCAGGGAATGCAAACTAGAAACATCAGCAGGGTAAACACATTCGTAAACAAGGACTACTGCCACCGACTTTAAAAAAAAAGGACAAACAGAAAACCAAAACACATGACATGGACATACAGGGGGAACAAACTGTGTAACAAATAGTACAGGGCGGCTATCAACCATTGTTTTCTAGTGTAGATTGGCCATTTTGAACCCTCGGCACCTGATGAGGCATAGGAAGCCGAGAGGTAACCCCTTTATGGCCAAGCTAGGCCTCACTGTGCAATTTGTTACATGCTTTCTGTCACTGGGCACATTACAAATAATTGCACAAGGGCAATTCCTTGCAATGAGTCCTTTGTTCCCACACCTGAAACACCTGACCTGGCTTTCTGTCCTTTGTGTTCGGTGCTTAACTGCTTTGCAGTGTTTCACTATATGACCTAAACCAGCACATGCAAAACATCTGATGTCTGCCCTGTATGGCTTAGGTCTGTCCACGCTGCAATTGTGTTCCCTTCATTTGAATTGTTCCCTCAGCAGGGTCGCACTCTTCATGATATTCCTTTTTTTCTAAAAATTTTGGAACAGTTTCTGGATTTCTAGATAGGCTCAAAATAGACAGGGCAACATTTTTGGAAATTCTAGCCATGGCTTTAAAGAAAAAGAACGGGCCGGCACCATTTTGGAAAAATTGTTTTATGATTATGGTTTGCATGCTAGTCATTAGCCGAGACCTAGCAGCAACCTCATTCAACCTCATTCAACTTAGCTATAATCACTTTAGTAGAGGCAGCCCCATCCTTGAAGGCCTTGATCTCACGAGTCAACTGAGCCTCAATTTCCTTCTTCTGCCTCTGCAGCTCTACTAACTGCGATTTCATTCTATCCATCTGCATATGAGCCATCCTTGGTGAACTGTAGATTGCAAATTCTCTGCCAGCTGTGCTCTGTCTACTTCCTATTCCTCTCTGTTCATTTACCTATCTGAACTGCATGTACATACTGGGCTACAGTGGGACTGACAACTCTGAACACCGTATAATAATAAAATATATTTATTAAAACAATACAAAGCCTTCGGTTTATTCTTTCTAAAATAAATATACTGTATATATATATATAAACTAGCAGAAGGACCCGGCTTCGCATGGGTATATTTCATCTATTTCATTTAATGTTTGTGTGTGTCGTAAAGATATCAACAGTATCCACTATAACGGTGACATCTACAGTACCCCGCCCCTTTAACAGTAATCTCCACGGCGGCCTGCCCCTTAACAGTAATATCCGCAGCGCCTTCCCCTGTAGCAGTGACCTCCACAGCGGCTGCCCCTTTATTAGTGACCTCCACAGTACCCACAGTGTTTTCCACAATAACCCGCCCCTTAACAGTGACCTCCACAGAGCTCCGATAAAGAAATGAAGAATGGTGGCAGCATCTCCAATCCAAAACAGTTTATTCACATAGGGTCCATAAGACAGTACAAAAAGAGGTTAAGCAAGGTGCAACGTTTTGGCTACATAGTAGCCTTTCTCAAGCTAAATATGAAGTGCTATTCAGGAGTATACAAAGTGTATTTAGCACCTCCCTTAATACCAATATACCAATAGAATACCTAATTATAACATATTGACACCTGCTTCTATATATTCACCAATAAAATGTGTTTATAAAATGATTGTCATCATCGTCCACCAATAGTGAAACATTCATTGCCTCCTGGAGATGGTCGCACCTGAATACCCCACATCACGCACATGATTGCAGCCTTGGTGTCCCTCCTATCGCAGAGCACATATCCAAATAGGATCAAAATCTCCCTCCTCCAAAGTACACACGTCACGTGCCTCACACTAAATCACATGATGCAGTAGCTCAAAACCACCTGACTATACCGAATCCCACCCAGCATTGGGAGCATCACCATCACCATGGAGACCAACCCTGCTGCGCAGCGCAATCGCGGGTTCAACCACACCAGTGAGTCCTCCATGCGCATTGGTATACTGGTCATCACAGGGCGGCTACATTATCAAGTAGCGGGTCCACACTACGGAGATTTAACCCTTTGATAGTTACTAAATTGACAATCGCTGCTATCACAATGTGCACAATGGGGATCCAATGCAGTCCAACCTCCATCTATAAAATACAATAAAAAACAAGTATTAAAAACAACTTCATAATTATGACCATCATTATACACTGATATGACTTAATATTAATCAATACCACTTACATTAAATTCTATATTTTGACTATGCGGTTGCAATGCTCTCAAAGTAAAGATCCACTTCAATTCTATTTTCCTCAGAATTAATTCCCTGTCACCCCCTCGTCTCAATATCCCCACAGAATCAATAACGCGGAATCTTAGCTGGTTAATCGAATGTCCATTCTCCACAAAATGTTTAGCCACTCGTTTATCCAACATCCTTCTGATGGTACTTTTATGTTTATTTATTCTCTCTCTGATCTCCATAGTCGTTTCACCGATATAAATTAGGCTACAAGGACATTGAATCATGTAGACCACATCACGTGATCTGCATGTGTAGTAGCCTCTGATCTTATATATTTGTTCCGTATAGGCGTGTACAAAGTTGTCACCTTTAATCATATTACCACGATTGCAGCATCCTAGACATAGAAAATTACCCAATTGTCATGGAGCTAAATACCGCTGTCTGTCCATCTGTTTTAACCAGTCTGTCACATAAATTAGTTTGTCTTCTATATGCCATAAGAGACTTGAAATTCTTTCACTGAGGGTAAACCTTTTTGTAGAATGTGCCACTCCTTCTTTAGGATTCGTGATATTTGACCACTGTGTCTACCATAAGTGGAAGTAAATGAAATCTTCCGTGTCTCGCTCGTTTTGAGGTTCACTTGTAGGGTCGATTCCCTCTCTGTTATAAGTATCGTATCCAAAAATCTCTGTAGTAATCTACGGGGATACCCTCTATTCTCAAATTTATTGCATATTTCTTCCACTCTAAAAGTGAATCTCTGCTCATCCGATACTACTCTCCTCACCCTAAGTAATTGGTTCCATGGGAGTGACTCAATCATACACAGAGGATGACTACTGTCATACCTCAATAAATTGTTTCTGTCCATGGGTTTCTGATATAAATCAGTTCCAATGCAGCCATCCGCCACATATACCCTGACATCCAAGAACTGCAATTCTTTTTCTGACATAACATTTGCAGACCCGGGACTCCTTCATTTAGATGTTGATGGAAGTTTTCTAACTCATATAGAGTGCCACACCAAATAAGGAAGATGTCATCAATGTAGCACCACCAGCACAGGATCCTCTCCATAAATGGCGACCAATACACAAGTTTGTCCTCCACCTCCGCCATATAGATGTTAGCGCATGGTGAGTGCCGCATGTTATTCTATATTCTTGTCGAAGAATCAGATGAACCTTCTTCTATTTATTGTTTGCCGAGCACCGCGACACTGCACTATTACACTGAGTGCTTTTTCAGCTGTATGCACTTTGGACTGTGCGATTTTTCAGTGTGGTATTCTTGGACTAGCAGTGCCACTGTTTTCTCCTCCCCTTTGCTAGATGTTAGCGTAGGTTGGGGCCACATTGGACTCCATTGCCGTACCCCACTTCTGTTAGTAGAAGGTGTCCCCAAAGAGGAAATAATTCCTTCTGAGGACAACCTCCAGGAGCTGGAGGACAAACAATGCACCACTCGGAGAGAACCCTGCACCAACAGCCCTCAAACCATTGTCATGTCCAATTGATGTATATAGTGAAACTACATCAAAATTTACCAATCGAAAATGCTCATGTAATATAATGTCCCTTAATTTCAGGAGAAAATGGCTTGTACCCCTAATGTATGAGGGAGCATTAATAGCATGCATACGGAGCAGTCGGTCAAGGAAGATGGCTACGGTGCTGAATGCCGAACCCCTGCCAGAAACTATCGGTCTGCCAGAGGGGTTGATCAAACTCCTATGAATTTTTGGAAGTATATATAGTAGGGGCGTAATGGAGTGCTCTACCTTAAATATTCCCCTAACTCCTGATCTATAATGCCATCATCCATAGCTTTATTGATAATTACACTAATACAATTCATTATGTCACTCTTTGGATCCCGATACAGCACCTCATAGACATCTCCATCTGCCAGGTGTCTACGTATTTCTCCAACATATTTCTGTGTGTCCATTATAACTACCGCTCCCCCATTAAGGGGTTTCACTGTTATTTCTTTATTTTGTTCAAGTGCTTTTAAAGCTATTGTCTCCTGTTTAGACATGTTCTGTGTACGATAATCATAGTTAGACTCTCTTAACATCTTAATCTGTTTAGTAACTATTTCAATATAAGACTCAATCACGTGATTGTTTTGTGGTGGAGAGAAGTTACTTTTTTTCTTAAGGTCTAGATCTTTCAAGCGTAACATCTTATCACTTACATTGTCATTAATTGTAACATTACTTATTGTATCTGTAGCCAAAAAAACTTTTAATCTTGATCTTCTAAAAAAATCGCTGCTAATCAAGTTCAATGTCAAACCAATTACTTGGCGCTGTAGGGCAAAATGTGAGTCAATGACTCAAAACTGTTACCTGATCATTAGTCAGTTCAGTAGAAGAGATGTTGACTACTAGGAGATTCATTTCCTTGGGTTGCATCTCGTTGTTCTCTCTTGTGTTTCCTTCATCCGTTCCGGATACATTTGTGGAGGTACATTTCTTCTGGGGCCTATGATGTTTTCTTCCGCCCCTTCTGTATTTCCTCCTTTTCCTTGTTTGCTTGTTACTAAAAAAAAAAAAACGATTTGCTAGATTCAACAGTAGATTCGGAATCACAGGTAGTAAATCCAAAATTGCTTTGTTCAAATTTTCTGCCCTTCCTCTTCCTTGGTCTCCCTTGGGCTTGTTCCCTTAAAATGTGAGCTCCATTCCCTTAAAATGTGACCTCCACAACACCCTGCCCCCATATCAGTGACTTCTACAGCACCCCGCTCCTTAACACTGACCTCCATAGCGGACCGTCAAGCTGCAGGGGGAAAGTCACCCCCCTCCCACCCCTGCAGCTGACAGAAGTTTATTTTTACCTTCATTTTTTTCAATCCCCGTCAGCAGAGGATTGGGTGGGGGCGTAAAGTAACTGGGTTGGGACATGGCTTAGCTGACCTGGGGGCGGGGTTTTAAGTCTGTCTTTTGAGGGTGGTCTGAATGGCCACCCTACCTATCCCCTGAACTGTGACCTCCACAGCATCCCGCTCCCTTAATAGTGTCATCCACAGCGCCCTGCCTCTTTAAAGCTGACATACAGTAGTGAAAAAAAATGGCTGGGTTGTTATGGAAACCTGGTGTAAAACTGTGTGTATGTGGAGACTAAGGGCTTGCAAGCTTCTATTTGGCTGATAAGGGTCATGTGACCAGGCTTCTATTGGCTAATGCATTTTTTTTTTAATATCTCAAGAACGGTATGTGCTAGAGAGCTAAGACCCAGTCTAAAACCTTCCTGGACACCTGATGTACCTGTGTGACAAATTTCGTGATTGTAAATACAATGGTGTGGATTCCTTTAGCGGACATACATACACACACACTCACACACATTCAATAACACTAACTACACTATACAAAACCCACAATTCCTTCTAATTATTCCCACCCAAAATGCCTACAGTAAACACACACACATATAACAGCAGCACCCTCCCCTCCTATCTCTATGCTGTCTCTGAGGGGATACAAAGGGTTAACTTTGGGTAAATATGGCAGGGAGAGGGTTATAGGGTATTATTGCAGGGATAGCGGCAGGGAAAGGGTTCATTGATAGCAGTGGGATCAGGGGGAATATCAGGGGGATATAATGCAGGGGTTTAGGGGGGATACAATACAGGGTTATGCAGGAGTTAATATGGACATAGCCAGATAATGCTGGTTGTATAGGGGTTGCGTGTCCCAGGGTATGATTCCCACTTCTTAGCTCGTTGTCCAGAGGATGACTCTCGTTTCCTGGAGGGGCTGCTCAGATCAACTAATGTCTAGTCTTCCATGTGTGTAGTCTCCCAGTGAGCTCTAATGTGTCATTCTTCTATTCTTCTTCTTCTTCTTCTTCTATTTATCTATCATAATTAGGGGGCGCTTGGCTATGGGGCAGAGGTATTGATATCCCACGCTATAATGAACACGTTTAGCACGTTTCCAAGTATCACCAACAGCTTGTTTGGGGTCTGCACAAAAGGGGACTAGATACTGATCAGCTGTTATAAACCTTAATGCAAGCTATGGTCTGCAGGCTATCAACACCAGTATTTCTTGAAACAAGCGCCTGTTTCAACCAGTGGGATGAAGAGTTGATATCCCTTTATATTAAAAGGGGATTGAATCTAGGGAATATTTAATACACTTTCCATAACAAAGTATATGATGAATTAAAATTATAAAAAACTCTGATTGTATGAGCCATAGCCAAGAGTAACTTAAATGGGTTGTCTGGGCTTTTAATATTGATAACCTATTCTCAGGATAGGCCATCAACATCAGATCGGTGGTAGTCCGACACCCGGCACCCCTGCCAATCAGCTGTATGAAAAAACGGCGCGTGCTGTGTATGTGCTGTCTCACGTCTCTCTTCCTGCTGCTGCTATGTCTATGGCAAAGCTGTAGCAAGTAGGAAGAGAGAAGGGATATGGCACATGCACACTGAGCGCGCCGTCTCCTCATACAGCTGATCAGCAGTTGTGCCGGGTGTCGGACCCCCGCCAATCTGATATTGAGGATAGATCATCAGTATTAAAAGCCCAGAGAACCCCTTTAATGAGAAAGGAAAGACTTACACTTGTCTGTTGAATCCACCAAAACTGTATCAAAACTGCATGTGTGATTCCAGCCCAATGGGAGTATGGAGTATTTTTCCTTTGCGCCTAGCAGGCAGAATAGCATATTCTATTGTACTATTAAAATTCACCTAAAATCTACACCAAACTTGAAACATTTAATGTGGAATTCTGAAAGCTCAATATCAATAGCTACTACATTGCTAAATTCTGTTTTTAATGGGAAAGAAATTATAGCTGAATACTTCAGACGATTCATGCATTGCACATCTGCTAGGCCCGTCCTGTAGGCTTCCCGACAGCTTTTTTTGGGGGAGGGGGGTGTTGAAAAAATAGTGAGCCTACATGTTATTGTTGAGGGAGGATGGGAGGACAATGGGGAGCAAGCTTCTGACAACTTTGGGGGGGGGTGCGGGAGGAGGGAGAGCCTGTATACGATTACTTTGTGTGGGGCAGTGGAGATTTGGATGTGATTACTGCATGAGGTGAGCTCTGATTACTACTGAGTGGGGGGGGGGGGGGCATTGTATGGGGCACTAACCATGCACCGACAGAGGTGGAAGAGGGCGGCTAAAACTGAGGGAGGACTGCTCTCACCCACCACTGTCAATAAGTGTATGGTCTATTTATAAACTATCTGGCCAGATGTTCCTCTAACGCCAGTGTTTGGGAATAGGAACTTTAGGCTTGTCATGCAAGTGAGAGAGATATTGGGATTTGAAAAGGAAAGTAGACTATATTTGACTCCAATTTGTAAAAAGGGCCAAGTATTGCCTCTTACGTCTATTTATCCCAATATTCCTCTATCCAGAGGTGCATGGTACTTCCATAGCCAGCTATGCAGCTGGGTTGGGTCTACTTTTTCACGAGAGTTGTCGCACCCTTTGGGGAAGTTCAAACCGCTCTGCTTGTCCAGATATCTGAGACAACTACTGGTGTTCCTTCTTTCCTCACTTCCTAGGAGAAGACCAGAGGGAGTTCTTCTGATACTAACGAATGGGACAAATCTCTTTACTTAACCCACAAACAATCTATATTGTGTAGGATCCAGCAGAACGGCTATAAGATCCTGACGCCATTCCATCTACATCAGATGTATCCCTCATGTTCAGACATCTGCTGGAGATGCGAGTGTGTGGTAGGGACCATAGAACATACAGTTGTGTTCAGAATTATTCAACCCCCACTGAAATTGAGTGTTTTGGCCAGTTTGACATTGATTTTGATCATTTCAGTCATCTTGTTTACAATTAAATCAAAGAGGCACTTGTAAGTCAGACAAATATAAGATAACATTTATAATGAAATAACCACAAATGTCTTTTCTGTGCTCACATCATTATCAGTTTTATTCAACCCCCAAGTGACATTCAATCTTAGTACTTAGTACAACATCCTTTTCCAGTTATAACAGCTTTTAAACGTGAAGCATAGCTTGACACAAGTGTCTTGCAGCGATCTACGGGTATCTTCGCCCATTGTTCATGGGCAAAAGCCTCCAGTTCAGTCACATTCTTGGGCTTGCGCGCTGCAACTGCTTTCTTTAAGTCCCACCAGAGGTTCTCAATCGGATTTAAGTCTGGTGACTGCGATGGCCACTTCAAAATGTTCCAGCCTTTAATCTGCAACCATGCTCTAGTGGACTTGGAGGTATGCTTGGGATCATTGTCCAGTTGAAAGGTCCATTGTCTCCCAAGCCTCAGGTTTGTGACGGACTGCATCACATTTTCATCTAATATCTCCTAGTACTGAAGAGAATTCATGGTACCTTGCACACGCTGAAGCTTCCCTGTACCTGTAGAAGCAAAACAGCCCCAAAGCATGATTGACCCCCCCGCCATGCTTCACAGTAGGCAAGGTGTTCTTTTCTTCATAGGCCTTGTTCTTCCTCCTCCAAACATAGTGTTGATCCATGGGCCCAAACAGTTCTAATTTTGTTTCATCAGTCCACAGAACACTTTTGTGGTTTGTCCACATGACTTTTGGCATACTGCAGTCGACTCTTCTTATTCTTTGGAGACAGCAAGGGGGTGCGCCTGGGAGTTCTGGCATGGAGGCCTTCATTACGCAGTGTGCGCCTTATTGTCTGAGCTGAAACTTCAGTACCCGCATCTGACAAATCTTTTTTCAGTTCCTCAGCAGTCACACGGGGACTTTTCTCCACTTTGCACTTCAGGTAGCACACAGCAGTCGAAGTCAGCATCTTCTTTCTGCCACGACCAGGTAACGTTTCAACAGTGCCCTTTGCCTTGAGTTTGCGAATGATGCTTCCTATGGTGTCTCTTGGTATGTTTAACATCTTTGCAATCTTCTTATAGCCATTGCCCTTCCTGTGAAGAGAAATCACCTCTTCTCTTGTCTTCCTGGACCATTCTCTTGACTTCACCATGTTGGTAAACACACCAGTAAATGTCTAGAAGGAGCTGAGTATCACAGTCATTGTAAATCTGCCTAATCGGTGCTTATTCTGCTTGATTGCTGCTCCTTGACATCCACAGGTGTTTTCAATACCTGATCGAAAACACTTGAATGAACCTCTGTTCTTAAGAGTGGTAGTCTTTAAGGGGTTGAATAATTGTGTCAATGAAGAAATCACAAAAAAAAACATTTAATACTGTATTACAAAAACAATTGATGCCATTTTAGTTGCATTTTAGTTGCATTTTAAAAGTCCTTGTAAGATTTCATTCTGAACACAATTACAAATGTACACTAAATTCCCTAGAACCCTTTACATCATTGGGGGTTGAATAATTTTGAACACAACTGTATATGGTGGCATTGCCCCAAAATCCATCAATTGTTGCTTGATATTACCGCTTTGTTAATACTTTATTTCACGTTTCCACATCTATCTCTTTGGAGGCAGCACTACTCTTTTCCCTGGTCCTATATATTGTACTAGGAAAGCATTTTTCACTGCTTTGTTGTTGCTATGAGTTTGGATATTCCTAGATTCTGACATCTACCACTTCTTCAAACCATTAGAAAACGTGGTGTTAAACAGGCAGGATATGCTCAAATCCATATGCAGTTGTGCATGTATATAGGGGAGCATATCCTGCACTTGTAGTCCGTTGCTGATGGCAATCAACAGCAAAAAAATTGCATACAATGGAAGATGCCAGCAACGGACTACAAGTACCACAATAACCATCCTACATAAGGTAACGATTATGTGGATGTGGAGAACAATCAAAAACTTAACAATAGCAAAGACAGGTGCACTCTGCAGTAATACTAACCCCTCACACTGATGTTAAAATTGAGAGGTTAGTTCGACCCATTCACTGTCCGCATCCGTTGCTCCGTTCCGTGCCCCCGCAAAAAAATAGAGCATGTCCTATTCTTGTCCGTTTTGTGGACAAGAATAGGCATTTCTACAATGGGCGGCGCGGAGCAGCTTCCGTGTTTTGTGGATCCGCGGTTGCGGACCGCAAAACACCAACAGTCGTGTGCATGAGGCCTCATGCAAATGGATAATCATGCAGGGCAGCACGGTGGCTCAGTGGTGTGCCCTCAAAATAACTCGCAGCCATTAATGTCAAAACCGCAGACAAAGGGACATAAAAATGACAGGTACAGGTACAGCAACATATCAAAATACCAAAGATGGGATTTTATCCCTGTCTTTGTTGTATTAATTGCAAGCTAATGTCAAAGGGAGAATGTTTTATTCACCCACTGACCAATGTAAGCTATAAAATCAATCTTTATTTAACATGTAACTCTTCGTATGTCGTTTATGTACTATGGTGTCCAAGCAGATTGTTATAGGTTAGTGAAACGACATGTGACTTTAAAACACGATTAAATAATCATAGAGCCAGTATTCGAAAAAAGCAAAAAGACTTGCCTGTACCAAAACATTTTATTTTTGGAACTGAAACATGAGGAGAACGATCTGAAGTTTATTATCGTGGACCATGTTCCTGTAACACGGAGGGGTGGGAATTGTATCTTCTCTTTAAAAAAACGTGAGGAGGAGTGGATTTTTAAATTAAATTTCTTAAAACCTAATAGTCTGAATGTGGTCTGCAAACCCTGGTTATTATAAGAAAACGGTTCTGTGTTTTATTGAAAAAAAAGGTTCCTAAGATATGATCGTAATATTTTGTATTTTTTGTTACAGATATGCATCATCAAGAAAGTTGGACATTCGGCGTTAATCCCTCAAATACAAAATAATGGCGGCTTTTATAATATTTTGGTCATTTTTTTTAGATAGTATATTTTTTCATTTTTTATTATTTTGTTCATTTCAATGAATCGTGGTAACCCGAAAATATCCACAGTGGGTTTAAAAGTTGTTATACTTAGAACGGACACGCTTAGTATATGCCTGATATTACGCTTTTAGAGGAGGGATAATATGTTCTGCTGTGGCATTTGATGTATGGGAACCATAACTGATCAATGTTCCCTACTCTGCTAGGTGCAGGACTTACACACACATAAAAAAAAACAATACAAAGACAAAGTCATACAGGAATGGGTTGGAACTGGGCGGACAATGCAGTACCAAATCAGGCAATGGAGGGTAGTCAGAATAGCCAAGCTAAAGTCAGAACCAGACGGGTACCAAATCACAAGACTGAGAGTTGTCAAAGGCAAGCCAAGGTCAATCCAAACACACACAGAACAGAATTAGGAGCACAGCTAGGGAGTTAAAACTTATGACTGGCAATGGTATCTGGCCAGGAAGGGGTTTAAATAGAGCACCGAGTCCCTGGATCAGAACCAGATAGGTCATGACTCGGCGCTCCATTAGTCAAAACACAGCAAACAGTAATAGAACAGCTAAGCAATTGGCCAACTTTTAGTTTCCTCTAGCACATGCCTGCTGTGGGGAGAAACAGAGCATTGCATTTTGTTGCTAAGGATGCTGTCGCATCACCAGGAGGATTGGCTTTGTAGCGCGTCTTTCCTGGCACGGTCGCACAGAAGCTGGAGCTCTGGTGCTGGGGCCCAGACAGGTAACTTTTTGACATGTGCATTTCTTTTTACTGCTATAGCAAACACAGGACCTTTCCCTAGTGTGTATTTTTCTGTCCTGTCCTACATCTTGTTAGTTGTGTCTATACTTTCAATATTCTAATTATTGACCAGTATATGCAGTTTATTTGGTGCAATTGTTTGTCCAGATAATTTGACCACAGTATATCTGAAATGTCCTGTTGGCAATTGTTTTGCACTTTTGGTAATGAAAAGTTAATAAAACCTAATGCATACTAGTGAGCTCTTCTATAATGGGAGCGATCGGTAGTGTTCACTTTATAAGACACACTGCCATTTTCCTCCCACTTTTGGGGGAAAAAGTGCATCTTACAAAGTGAACAATACTTTAGTTCTTTTACTCTTTCCTCATAACTAAGATCCTCCACACTCCTTATCAGTTTGGTCCCTCTGTCTTGTACTTTTTACAGCTCCAGGGTATCCTTCTTATAAATTGTTTACCAAAACTTAACTTCATATTTCAGATGAAGCCACAATAAAGCTTTGTAAAGTGGTAACATTACATCCCTGTCTCACAAGCTCATATCTCATTTAATGCAATATCATGCTTGCCTTAGAAGCAGCATTGTATGCTGATAATTAATCTATGATCTACAAGGACACCCAAATCCTTCTCTAGAAGTGACTCTCCCAGTGTACCTCCCCCTAGGACATACACAGCCCGACCAAAAAAAAAGTCACATTTCTTTGGACCGCCTTTAGCTTTGATGACAGCATGCATTCGCTGTGGCATAATTTCCACAACCTTCTGCAATGTCACAACATTTATTTCTGTCCAGCGTTGCATTACTTTTTTCCCAAGATCTTGTATCTTGGGAGATTTAGACCATTGCGCAAAGTTTTCACCAGCACATCCCAAATATTCTTCTCAATGGGGTTCAGGTCTGGACTTTGTGGTGGCCAATCCATGTGTGAAAATAATGTCTCTTTGTTCCCGAACCACTCTTTCACAATTTGAGCCCGATGAATTCTGGCATTGTCATCTTGGCATATGCCCGTGCCATCAGGGAAGAAAAAATCCATTCATGGAATAATCTGGTCATTCAGTATATTCAGGTAGCCACTAATGAAGGGGTGTGAGCTAGCCCCGAAACACTTTTGGCGTCATGTGAGAGCAAGACAATAAGGATAAGGCAAATGTTGGACCCTGTGCAGCGTTTTTTTTTTAAAAGGACTAAACTTTATTCTATATATAACTTGCAGCTCTATCAGAGAGTGAACTACAGCGTCTACAAACTTAAAGCCAATGAGACGCCCTGCCACTTTGGGCACATAACTTTGCTGGACCCTAGACCTGGACCAACTGGGAGTATCTTAGCTATTTGCTTATTTAAATCCAGATGGTGACCTTCTTTTTGGTCGGGCAGTGTATAAAGCACATAGAATATTACTACCCTGAAGCATTTGTCCATATTTAATCTAATTTCCCTAGTGTATGCACAATCAGAAAGACCAATCAGTGTGTAGTTTATGGACATCTTCCACAGACTGCACAGTACTATATAGCTTGGTGTCATCTGCAAAATAGAAACAGTGAGATTAATCCAATCAGTATATCATTAATAAATAGGTTAAATAATAGGGGACCCAACACTGAAACTTGGGGTACACCACTTATAACCAGGGACCATTCAGAATAGGAATCATTGACCACAACTCTTTGGACACCATCCTTTAGCTAACTTTCAATCCAATTACAAGCTATACTTTCAAGGAAACGCTGATCCTCATCTTCCACTTCTCCCTCTGAATAATATAAGCCATCGTCTTCCGAGTCAGAAGCCACTTGAACCCTGGGTCTCTTAGACGGTGGCGGAGAGGGGATCGGAGATGGAACCAGGTTAGACACAGATACCTGAACTTGCTCTCTCATCATAACTCTTAAGTCTGACAAAAAAGAAGGCTATTCTTCTTTAAGAATTTTTGTAAGGCAGTCAGTGCATAATTGTTTCTTATAAGACTCCAAAAGTCTTTTAGAACAGGTTACACACTTTCTAGCCTTCTTCTCTGTTTCTATGTGAGGCTTGTGTAGTACCTCAAGGGGGAGAGAGAGACAGAACAAGATTCCCACAGTCCATACTTATGCCAGACAAACAGGACAGGGAAAGTAACTTACGTAACCCTGGTCAGGGGAATCTGTACAAGCCTCCTGCTTACCAGATCCCTGGACTTTCATGATGCACAGACTAACCCCTCAGCTGCCGTCATATCCATGGACTTACCCCATTAGGTGGTCGAGTGCGCCGCTCCTCCTCCTCTTCCTGGGGATTCATTCCATAGAAGAGTCGACCCACATGCGAGGCCTCACTAACTTCAGGCCTCCAGCATGTACCGATAGGCGCCGACATCTTCTTCCGGTGCACGCTCCTGCACTTCCGGCCACGTGACCCATCAGCAATTGCGCTCCCCGACGGCGACCAGAGGAGTATTGTTTTAATTAACATGATGAGCCCTACCAGGCAGTATATCTCATTTAATAGGGTTGATCCTGGTGACAGAGACACTTTAATGCAGTAATTCTTGCAAAAGGAACCCCGACCAAGTATTGAGTGCATATAATGTACATAACTTTCAGGCCAAAATTTCTATATTAAAAATCATTTATTTTTTAATTAGTCTTATATAATATTTTAATTTTCTGAGATACTGACTTTTGGGTTTTCATTGGCTGTAAGCCATAATCATTAATATTAAAAGAAATAAACGCTTGAAATAGATCACTCTGTGTGTAATGAATCTATAAAATATATGAATTTCACTATTTCAATTGAATTAATGAAATAAATTAACTTTTTGCTGATATTCGATGAATTTATTGAGATGCAATAGTAGACCTTATGTTGCCTATTAACCTCTTAAAGGGGGGGTTCAGGGCTTAACCCGGATATCACTTCTACTGTATTTACTTGCTATGTAGGAGAGGAGCATTGGAGCATTTCCTGCATTTTGCAGCGTGAGCCACTGTTTGTTGCCCCGTGATATCACCGACACAAATGGTCGGTGTATAGCGCCGTCCTAGGCTGTTTTAGAGGCGAGTACCATCATTTTCTTTTTTGTATTTTTTATTTTTCCTGCCCACATTCTAATAGCTATAACTTTTTATTTTTATTGTTCACATAGCCATATGAGGGCTTATTTTTTAGCGGGACAAGATGCATTTCTAATGGCACCATTAAAAGTCTTTGTGAAGTAAAATTGAAAAATAAAAACACAAGGTTTTTGGTGTTTTGACATTATGGCGTTCAATGTGCACTAAACATTACATGATGTCCTTATTATGCAGCTCAATACAAATATGGCAATACCAAACTTGTATGGTTTTTATTTAGTTTTATTACCTTTAACGCCTTAACGGCCAGCGCTGTACATGTACGGCGCAACCAGACGTGACTTAACGCCCAGCACCGTACATATAGCAGGCAGGGGTTCAGCAGTCACTGATAGCCGGACCACTGCTGTATATGCTGGTATCAGTGAAAACACCGATGCAGGCTTATTAACCCTTGATGTGCCACCTTTCTTAGGCATCGTGGCTGCCTTCCGTGACAGCCTGTGAGATCCAGCCCCCTGGATCTCACAGGCAGGAAGCTGTAAATGTATTACATTCAGTAATACACTTACAGCCAATGCTTTACATTACAGAAGTATTGTAAAGGGCTTCAGACCCACAAAAATTGAAGTCCCAGAATGGGACAAAAAAGGTTCAAGTAAAAAAAAAAAAACCTCCTTTTTAGGGAAAAAAAGAAAAGTAGGTATCACCGCGTCCCTATCGACCGGCTCTATAAAAATATCACATGACCTAACGATGACACGTCAAAAAATAAAAAAATAAATAAAAGTGCAACACCAAGCGAACAAAAAGGCGTATGCCCCTCAAAATCATATCAATCTAACCGTCACCTCATCCCGCAAAAAATGAGCCCCTACCTAAGACAATCACCCAAAAAATTTAAAAACGATGGCTCTCATAATATGGAGACACTAAAACATGATTTTTTTTGTTTCAAAAATGCTTTTATTGTATTGTTTATTGCTTGTATTGCCGCATCCGTAACAATCTGCTCTATAAAAATACCACATGACCTAACCCCTCAGGTGAACTCTGTCAAAAAATTTAAATAAAAACGGTGTAAAAAAGCAATTTTTTTGTCACCTTACATCACAAAAAGTGTGATAGCAAGCGATCAAAAAGTCATACACACCCCAAAATAGCGCCAATCAAACTGTCATCTCATCCCGCAAAAATTATACCCTACCTAAGACAATTCCCAAAAAAATAAAAAAAAAATGGCTCGCAGACACTAAAATATGTTTTTTTTTCAAATATGATATTGTTGTGTAAAACTTAAATAAATAAATAAAAAAAGTATACATATTATGTATTGCCACGTCCGTTACGACCTGCTCTATAAAAATACCTTATGACCTAACCACTCAGATGAACACTGTCAAAAATTTTTTATAAAAACTGTGCTACAAAATATTGTGTAAAACTTAAATAAATAAAAAACCGTATACTTATTATGTATCGCCGCGTCCGTAAGAACATGCTGTATAAAAATATCACATGAACTAACCCCTCAGGTGAACACTATAAAAAAAAAAAGGTTTAAAAAAAGCCACTTTTGTCACCTTACGTCACAAAAAGTGTAATACCAAGGGATCAAAAAGTCATACGCACCTCAAAATCACACCAAACAGTCATCTCATCCCGCAAAAATTGAGACCCTACCTAAGACAATCACCCCAAAAATAAAAAAAACTATGGCTCTCAGACTGTGGAGACACTAAAACATGATTATTTTTTTTTTCAAAAATATTGTGTAAAACGTACCTAAAATATTAAGTATTGCCGCGTCCATAAGAACCTGCTGTATAAAAATATCACATGACCTAACCCAGGGATGGGCAAACTGCGGCTCTCCAGCTGTTGTAAAACTATAATTCCCAGCATGCCCTGCTGTAGGCTGATAGCTGTAAGCAGTATTTGCATGCTGGGAGTTGTAGGTTTGCAACAGCTGGAGGGCCGCAGTTTGCCCATCCCTGACCTAACCCCTCATGTGAACACCGTAAAAAAATAAATAAATAAAGAGTGTCAAAAAAGCATTTTTTGTCACCTTACATCACAAAAAGTGTAATACCAAGCGATCTAAAAGTCATATGCACCCTAAAATAGCAGGAATTAAACCATCATCTTATACTCCAAAAAAAGGGAGATCCTACCTAAGACAATCGCCCAAAAAAAAAAGAAAAATATGGCTCTCAGAATATGCAGACACTAAAACGTGATTTTTTTCAAAAATGCTATATTATGTAAAACTTACTTAAAAGTATACATTTTGGGTATTGTTGCGCTTGTAACAACCTGCTCTATAAAAATACCACATGATCTAGCCTGTCAGATGAACATTGTAAATAACAAAAAATAAAAACGGTGCCAAAACAGCTATTTTGTGTTACCATGCCTCACAAAAAGTATAATATAGAGCAACCAAAAATCATATCTACCCAAAAATAGTACCAACAAAACTGCCACATTATCCTGTAGTTTCCAAAATGGGGTAATTTTTTTTTAGTTTCTACTAGGGGTGCATCAGGGGGTCTTCAAATGTGACATGGCAACTTAAAATAATCCAAGTGAAATCTGCCTTCCAAAAACCACATGGCGCTCCTTTCCTTCTGCGCCCTGCCGTGTGCCCGTACAGCAGTTTACGACCACATAAGGGGTGTTTCTGTAAACTACATAATTAGGAAAATAAAAATTTAGTTTTGTTTGCTGTTAGCGGAAAAAAAATATTTAAATGGAAAATCTGCCAAAAAAGTAAAATTCTAAAATTTAATCTCTATTTTCCATAAATTCTTGTGGAACACCTAAAGGGTTAATAAAGTTTGTAAAATCAGTTTTGAATACCTTCAGGGGTGTAGTTTCTAAAATAGGGTCATTTTTGGGTGGTTTTTATTATGTAAGCCTCACAAAGTGACTTCAGACCTGAACTGCTCCTTAAAAAGTGGGTTTTTGAAATGTTCTGAAAAATTTAAAGATTTGCTTCTAAATTTCTAAGCCTACTAATGTCCCCAAAAAATAAAATGGCATTCACAAAATGATCCAAACATGAAGTAGACATATTGTCATGGTCCCTCAGGTGACTGATGTCAGGAGATCAAGGAGATTGGCTGAGCATGGAGGAATCTAACAGCCTCCTTGATTTCTCTTGATTCAGCGTTGATAGGGTTAATGACCTCTTACCTTTTTTTAGCTGTTGCTCAGTGGTCATCACTCCTACCCTTTATAGTTTGACCCCACCCGTCTGACTATGCGGTTGATAGCTTCATTTGGGTTTGGCAGAGCTGGTGTGAGGTCCTCTCTGGTGTTCTTGCTTGTCTATCACTTCAGAAGTTAAGTGTCGCATTTGTTTGTATTTGGTTGTTACCTTGTGCTTGTAATAACTAGGCCTCAGGGAGACGCTGGTTCATTCACCCTGTAAAGAACCGGTAGTCTCTTTCCCTTTCACTACCTTTAGGGCATATCAGGGCTCCCAGGGTGTTTAGGCTTCCAGCGTATGTATTTACCCACCTTCGGGGTCTATACATACTGACAGGAGTCAAGGCCAGTTCTAGGGGTTTCCTAGGAGGTGACCTTTCCCTTCTCTCTAGCTTTGAGGTCTAGTTGTTTGTCCTCTACCTTCTGTTGTCTTTCCGGTGTCCCTCTCTCCATTATTCGTGACACATATGCGGAATGTAAAGTAATAACTATTTTTTGAGTTATTACTATCTATTATAAAATTGAGAATTAGAAATTTGGAAATTTGCTAATTTTTCCAAATTGTTGGAAAATTTGGTATTTTTTATAAATAAAAATGAAATTTTTTGACTCAATTTTACCACTGTCATGAAGTACAACATGTGACGGGAAAGCAATCTCAGAATGGCCTGGATAAGTCACTTGGCACTGTACCAGTCCCTAGAGATTATCACGGCACAGCAATAACTGTTTAAGAACTCTTAGGCCTCTTTCACACGTCTTGTTTGATGCCCGGATAAGAGGCGGGAGCGTTGCAGGAAAATGCACGATTTTTCCACGTGTGTGCAAACTGTTGTAATGCGTTTTGTGCGCGCGTGAGAAAAATCGGCATGTTTGGTACCCAGACCCGAAGCCGGACTTCATCACTGAAGTCCAGTTTTCGGGTTGAGTATTCTGTATATTTTATTATTTTCCCTTATAACATAGTTATAAAGGAAAATAATTGCTTTCTAAATACAGAATGCAAAGTAAAAAGGGTGATTGAGGGTTAAAAATTATAAAAAATGAACTCACCTCTTCCAATTGAGTGCGTAGCTGCCGGTCTCCTGTTGTGTCTTCAGGTGAGGGGTAAAGGACCTTCCATGATGTCACTGGGTCACATGGGTCATATGGTCCAATCACTTGCTCCCATCACAATGATGATGAAAGCATGTGATTGGACCATGTGACCCATGTGACCCAGTGACATCACAGAAGGTCCTTTACCCCCAGCTGAAGACACAACAGGAGACCGGCAGGTACACGCTCAATTGGATAAGGTGAGTTACTTTTTAT
>JAKVIS010001108.1:0-41374 GCA_033119425.1 Bufotes viridis
GCCAAGCTGAAGAACCAGGCAGGAAATACAGTACCAAATCACGAGACAGAGAGTGGTCAAAGACATGGCGAAGTCAATACAATAAGCAATCCAAACTAACACAGAACAGATCTGGGAGGAAAGCTAGGGAGTGAACACCTATAACTGGCAATAGTGTATTGCCAGCATGGGATTTAAATAGGATGTCAAGTCCCTGAATCAGGACCAGATAGGTCCATGGACTCAGGACCCCATTGGACCAACATACAAGTTGCACCAGAATAGGCTGACTGAGCTGTCACTCAGTCTAAAGCATAACCAGATACATCTAAACCAAATAACATATTAACCACCCTCAGCGTGTGTCCGCTGCAGGGAGGAACAGAGCAACCGCCTGTTGTGATGTGTCGCATCACCAGGGGGCGAGACTTTTTTTTTTTTGTGTGTGTGTTACACTTGCCCATGTTATACCACTGTCTGATAAAAGTGTCAGGGAATGTGAGGACTCCGATGATGATTGTGTGTTAGACAAGACCTGGGAGCCAGATTGGGGTGCTAAGTAGTGTTGATCACGAATATTCAAATTGCAAATTTTAATTGCGAATATCGTCATTTCGAGAATTTGCGAATATTTAGAATATCTCAAAATATAGTCATAATCGCAAATATTTGTTTTTCTTTAAATACCAGTCTATGCAAATTTTTATGCAAATTGTATGCAATTTTTTAATGGGAATTTTCACAATCAAGAAAATAATACCTGCAGATCAGGAATTTGCGAATTCGCGAATATATGGTGAATAATCGCCCAAATATTCGCAAAATATCACAAATTTGAATATTGCCCCTGCCACTCATGTGCTGAGGAGGATGTAACATCGGAAAAGGATGGTGGTGGTAAAGGGAACGTATGATGAAAACCTAAAAAAAAACTGCTAGGGACAGATACAGTATGCTTCTATTATGGTCAGCTCGGGAACTGATGATGCAACTGATACTGTGGGGGCAGGCTCAAAACGTGTCAGACCTAAGCTAAGCTTGGCTGCTGCTAGCTCTATGTGGAAAGTGTGAGTATTTCCAGTCTGGCATTTTTCTCCATAGAGCTAGCAAACAAAAGTATTGTCATGTGCAATATTTGGAGGATTATAGTAAGTAAAATAAGCTGTGAGCATTCAAACACAAATATAGGCACTGTGACTCCATTGCAGCATATAATGTGGCATCACCAGTTACTGTGTAAAAATAGAAGTGGCTGTCATCTAGCGCAGTAAAAGTGTTGTCCTTCTCCCGGTCTCTTCTGCAGCAGCCAGGCCGCATCCAGGTGCAGTACAGTGTGATTGTTATCTTCACCATGACTGCATCGTCTGCTCAGAGGACTTCGCCTCCTCCTATTCCATTCCATCATCAGCCATCAAAAACAGTGTTTGTGGCAAGGAAGCAACTCTACATGCCCAACAATCTTGATACTAGCCAAGTTGCTGGTGGTGCAGTTGCAGCCTTTAGGATGAAGATAGTGTTCACTCAGCCTCATTGAAAGATACTTAGCCAGCATTATTTCTCCAAAAAGCTATCTTGCCTGGTAATGTCAGGTGGCGGAGAATGCAGGATGTTCCTTGAAATTCTTCCTGTCTGGCAAGGTGTATGCCCCCATGGACAGCTGTCTATCTTTCACAGACCACTGTATCAATGTTTTTTTATGGTGAGGAAGGTCCTATTGACACATCCACATTTGTGTCAGTTTGGTACACACAGCCTCCTCCAAATCCTACTCCATGGACATTCTCCCATCCCCAACAGAGGCCGGACAGATCATCACTTTCCCTTTTTCTATCATATGAGTAAACTGAGGCATAAGTGCATAAAGTAGCAAACATCCTGCTCAATGTCTCTCTACCAACTCCAGCTGGGCGAGGTGGTCAGGGACAATGGCAGGAACATTATGGCCATGTTGCATTTGGGGGAAATAACATGTGCTCCCTGCATGACGCACAGGATAAGTTTAGTTGTACAATGCTTTTTGAAAAAAGTACAGTGGCTTTCAAAGGGTGCTGGTCAGGAGACAATCTAGGAGACTATCCTCACATTTCAATCATTCTTATGTGGCAAAGAACGCTCTCCTGGACTTGCAGTAACAGAAAAGTTTGCATTTGTCCTGAGTGATCTGAGCGAGAATTAAGAGGCGGGGATCAGGCAATTGTTTACTAAAGTTTATTATAGTTTTAAAATATTTTATTGCTAGATTATTTTTCTTTGCACAGTTAACTTTATATTCAGACTGCCATTAAAAAAATATATATATACTGAAACAGATATCGTACATAAAATGACAATTAGATAACATGCCCAATGTCTATACAAAAAAATTGCTAAATAAACTTTATATTTTATTAAACAATTATTGTCTTGGACTATTATAATTACATACATTAGATTTAACGCTCCCCTTTAAAATTTTAAGTGGTTCAGAGTTTTAAAAATCGCATTAAAAGAGGAGAATGAATGTTCATTAAGAGCAGGACTCATTTTCTGTCTCTCACATGAATCATTGTTGTGTGTTTGCATCATTTCAGTATTCTTGTTGCCATGGAAGCACGGTGCTGGTCGAAATAAATTCTGTAGTTTATAGTATGTATCACTCACAGGCAACAAACAGAAAGGTGCACTCTTTGAAAAGGATATGGGGGTCAATTATTAAACAGAAATACACCTAAATTAGGCGTATTTCTGGCAAAGAATGTGGGGAAGGTCTCATTTACCATTTTGTACGCCTGTTTTAGGTATAGAAAATGGTCTAAATATAAGACAGCTAGGAATCCATCATAGCCATTGTTGTCATCATCATCATAGTCCTCCTGCAAAAGCAACCCCTCCTCCTCATGCCTCTCATCCAGTGGTACCAACTGTTCCTTTACTCCTTCCTCCATGGGTTTTTCTCTGTGTGGGTCCCCAACAGCTACAGGGTGGCCAGCAAGAAACATAAGCTGTTCTTCTTCCACCATCCCTTACTGAATCCACATCTGCTGTAAGATACATTTCATGCGGATTACATTGTTGATGCCACATATGTCCCTACTGACAAATCTGAAGGGAATGATTACACAAAACACTAGTGTTGAGCGAGAATGCTCAGGAGAACTGGTGTTCGACTTGATCATCTCGATGCTCCGCACATTGCGGTGTATTTAAATCTAATTTCTGAAATGTTTCTGCTGGGATTTGAACTGGCACCCTTCTACATTAGAGGCAAGGACCTTAACCACTGAATGATAAACTGTGTCAGAAAAACCTCATAGTAGTTTGTCATGTAGTAAGTATTCCTATATAGCAGAAGTATTATTTTATATTTCTGTGCAGGTTAACATGTAGCTGTATAGTGTAGTGGTTAAGGTTCTTGGCTCTAATGAAGAATGTTGTGAGTTCAAATGCTGGCAGAAACTTTTCAGAAATAGAGGCTTAATTAAATTTAAATACACTGGGTGTCCCCAAGCACTGACCATATATGCACATAGCTATATATGGAGTCAGAGTAGGGACTCCTAAGCCGTGGACTCACACTGGGGATTCTCTCACTGTACAGTGATCTTCTGCATAGACCTCAGTGGGACCTGGCACCCTCCCCTCTTCAGAGCAGTCCCATTGAATTCCATTGTGCTCGTGTGCTCTGTAGAGCACCCAAGCCTCCCAAAGTGCTCTACTTGAGCACCCGAGCACTTTGGTACTCAATCAACACTACACAACACACATATCTGATGAGCTGCCACTACCAAAACTCAAAAAAACACATGCTACAGTGGTCTAGTGCATGAAGAATGCTGTAAAACATATAACTGCACCGCTGAACAGCAAATATATTTTTCTTTTTCCACTAATACACTACAAAAAGTCATTTTCACACTTCAGGACACAATGGCTAATAAGCCCTTTTTTCACAAATATACAAGCCAAAAAATGATTTAGAACATATAACTGCACCGCACAAGGGCAAATAAGACAAATAATATTTCCTTGTAATAAACCCTATTAAGGGCTGTATCAGACAGCACTTGCATCTCTGGAATTACAGAGCTGTATAATGGCAATTTGGGTGCCTAGTCAGTGCAGCAAGGTGTAATAGGATTGTTGCTATTATCCAGGCTGTAACTTCCCCTACTGAGCCCTGTTCAACATAAATGCTACGGAATGATTCCTCCCTAAACTTTCCCTACACCTTGAATAATCTTTCCCTGCACTTGTAAATCTTTTTTTAGCACAATAAAGTTTCTTATAGGACAGTCCATAGCGCCTCCTGATGTCTCTCCCTGCACTGAGTACATTGGAAAATGGCAGAATCCAAGATGGCTGAGGGTATTTATAGCGCTGTGACATCACAGGGCTGGCTGGCTGCTGATTGGCTGCATGCATGGCATTATGGGTGATCCCGCCTTCCCAGAGTTGCTTGGTCCATGTCCTCACACGTGCAGCAGCCATTTTAGGAAACGATGTGATCCGTTAACACGAAGCGTGAGGAAATTTGGATTCTGTGCGAATCGAATAATTCTTGAAATTTGGATCAAAGTCGACTTTATCAGCTTTGATTCGCTCATCTCTACTTATCACTGTCATTGCCACTTACAACCTTTCCCAGTTTGAGTTTGCGGGGAGACATTAAGCAGGATATTTGCTACCAGATGCACTTAAGCAACTGATCCACTGTGTGACTACTCAACCTCATGATGATTAGTTGTAACATAGCATGGTAATGCCTTAATTTACACATAGGAGGGAGGCCACGTAGAAGCATCGCTCTGCCTTGCTTCTGATTGGGATAGGAGGATATCTATTGAGGGTGATGTTGAGGAAGCAGAAAAGCACCTGGTATTGGAAACAGACCGACACAAAGGTAGAGGTGTTTATAGGACCTAGCCTTGTTGTTGCTAAACTGTGTAGCTGCTGCTGCAAGAAAACATTGACCCAGTGGGGCCTGTAACAGCTGCTCTAGGTGTTCACAGTGGTGTGAACTTTGCCAGACAGTGACAATTGCAAGAAGAAGCCCACATTCTTTGACTTCCTTGACAACACAAGGCAGGTATGACTCTTTCAGATCAATGGGAGTACAACACCCTTGAGTGCCACAACCTTTTAAAGGGCCATGTGGTCACATGACCTAATTGAAGCTTTGCCCCATTCAAGTCAAGGGGGCTCAGCTGCAATACCAAGCACAGCCACTATACAATGTATAGTGCTAGGCTTGGAATGCGGGCTGCACTCACCAGAGGTGCAGTGAGTATGGCAGCTCCCTGAAACAGCTGATTGATAGGGATGCCAGGACTCAGACCTATGTGATAATGATTACCTATCCTGAGTATGTCATCATTAGCAATTTCTGGATAACTCATTTCAGCTTGCACACCAGCAGATTGCTGGGCATGTAAAGTTTCCTGGCCACAAATTCCCTTATTGATGACTGACAACAGAGCTGAATAGGAGAAGGGAGATGAGAGGGAGGAGGAATACTATAATAATCAGAAGCAGTAACTGATAATGACGATGACAAGGACACTGCACTGCAGGTATATGAGGCCTCGCTGCTGCAAAGGAGACCGAGAAAAAGAGGATACTCTTCGTTGTGCTAGCTGGCAGGATCTTCTATTTTCCCACAGGATCTGGTGAATGTCTATGGTTTATTTTAATCCTGCTGATCTTGGCAATGCTTCTGTCTTTTGGCACTGTGGAGAACAACTGCCAAATGAAAGATACTCGCACACTCCACACAGAGTTAGCATCAGCTAAACTTGGCTTAAGTCTGGCACATTTTGAGCCTGTGCACACAATATCAACAACATCACCAGTTCCAGAGCTGACCATAATAGAAGCAGATCTGTAGAGATGTCACAAACATAAAATTTTCCGTTCACCAACGGCGAACGCGAACTTCCGCAAATGTTCGCGGAGGGGCGAACCGGGCGAACCACCATAGACTACAATAGGCAGGCAAATTTTAAAACCCACAGGGACTCTTTCTGGCAACAATAGTGATGGAAAAGTTGTTTCAAGGGGACTAACACCTGGACTGTGGCATGCCGGAGGGGGATTCATGGCAAAACTCCCATGGAAAATTATGTAGTTGACGCAGAGTCGGGTTTTAATACATAAAGGTCATAAATCACCTAACATTCCTAAATTGTTTGGAATAACGTGCTTTAAAACATCCAGTGTGTGTATACGATCAGGAATGATGTTGTATCGATCAGGTAGTTGAAAGGGATTTTTCACCTTGCGCTATTAGATGTTTATTAGATATATATTATATTTCTATCAGGCACTGCCACTTGTATGGATTATACACGGTTTAGAGATAATACAGTTCATTTCCTCAGAAGATACATACTCCAGAGGGGTCTTAATTAAAGTATGCAAACCCATCCCACCAGACATTGACACTACAAGAGATGACAGACAGTTATCACTTGGAAATACAATGGATAACAGGAACTTCACGTACATGACAGCAAGATGTAACGTGTTTAACTTGTTAGCATCTAGACTAACCTTGGCCAATATGTAAAATAACCCTTTATGTATTGTATATGGCAGATACCAGTATTGTTTACCGAATTCCCAATATTAACATATCACCCACTACAGTAATTTTGGTGTTCCCACCCCCAATGTCCTATAAATACATGTATTATTAAATAAAGACTTCAGATCTTAACTATTCAAGATTGAGTTCTGGATGGCTAATTTCTCCCAGCTGGAGGAGTGAATATTCACTGAAAGGGATAATTCACCGGTGGAGGTCTGGTGCCTCTGCCTCATTGTATGACCATCTCATAACCACCTCGGATTGAAAAGAGCTATCATACTGTAAGGGTTACGCCCGCTTAACAGTGACAGACGAAACTCTGACAGACCAAACTCCCCGTTTAACGCACCGCAAACAACCGCAAACAGTCCATTTGCACAACTGCAAACTCCCCATTTGCACAAGGTTGGATACCAAGCTAGACATGTCCCTTTCCTTGTCATCACTGACGTCATTAAAGGTCTCTTCCTCCACCCAGCCACGTACAACACCAAGGGTCCCCGAAAGGTGACAACAAGCCCCCTGGGACGCCTGCTATGGTTGGTCCTCCACCTCCTCGAAACCACCTTCCTCCTCTGACTCCTCTTCTTCAGACTCCTCTCTCTGCGTTTCCGCAGGTCCAGAAATCGACGACAAGGCTGCTTCTGGTGGTGATGGTGCCACAGCTCTTCCTCTTCATGCTCATCTACGGCCTGATCCAGCACTCTGCGCAGGGCACACTCCAGAAAAAACTCATATGGGATGAGGTCGATGATGTTGCCTTGGGTTTGACTGACCAGGTTTGTCACCTCCGCAAAACGACGCATGAGCCTACAGCCATTGAGCATGAATATTCAGTAACGCGGCCAAAAAATACCCAGCTCCGCAGAGGCTGTCGTCTTTTTTTTAAATAAAAAAAATCTGTTCTTACCAGTTTAATCTCTGTTTTGTCCCCTATCAGGGGCCAGTGTATGGAATAGATTTTAGGAACTGGGAGATGGAAATATATGATTGGTCTGTCCTCTTACTTCCAATTTGGGGCACTGCGCGTGCGCGCGCAATATACTGTGCCACCAATACTAATAGTGTGAACTACTATTCTTACCATTTTAATCTTTGTTAAGTCCCCTATCAGGGGACGTGTATTGAATTGAATCCTTGCATGGAGAGATAGAGAAAAAACGCTTGCTCTGTCCGCTTCCTTCTAATTTTGGGCACTTGCAATGGAATTTGCCACCAATGCAATTAGTGTTAACTAAGTACTATTCCTATCAGTTTAATCTCTGTTTTGTCCCTTATCAAGGCCAGGGCCGGTGTAGTGAATAGATTTTTGGAACCGGAAGATGGAAAAAGACCCATGCTCGGTCCGCTTTGTTTGAGTTTTAGATCACTGCGTGTGCGCCATGCAATGTACTGTGACACCCTATTTGAGTGGTGGGCAGTGGGCACAGTACAGTCTGTGGGCCTGACACACACTGGCAGGCAACTGCAATTATATTAAAGGGTAAAAATGAAATGACTTTTTTATCTGCAAGGTACTGTGCCACCCGATATGAGTGGTGGGCACTGCCAGTGGGCACAGTACTGTCTGTGGGCCTGACACACACTGGCAGGCAACTGCAATTATATTAAAGAGTAAAAATTAGATGACTTTTTTATCTGCAAGGTACTGACTGTTCTCACAAAAGTCATCAACTGGGAGACTCTCTTGAGTATGTTCCATAGTGTGTGGGGGTCTGTTACCTTTTCTGAGTAAAAAGAAGACATTCCACTAGGAGAGAGCAGAGAAAATAGAGATTATGCAAATGAAAGGGGACGCAAGGAGGAGATGCAGTGACCTCTGACTCCAAGGCATGGTGTCAGACTCCGAGATGACATCCACATTATCCTGCTGTGACTGAGAAGAGGAGTGAGCCATTCAGTCCACAATCTCATCCTCTTTATGCTCACTAACAATTTGGTGCCTATTTGAAGTGTGGAGAACTGTGGGCTACCACTACTGGCCAGATGGCTGGTGTTGGTGCTGCCGTTTGCACTACTTTACACATTCTAACTCTCAGATGACAAGGCATTGGAATTTGTGTTTTGCACTCTTCCATTTACCAGACCTTTTATTATGTGGCCTACAGTTCGTTGAAAACGTATTTATACCCCTTGAACATTTCTACATTATTTCATGTTACACCCACAAACCTAAATATATAAAGTGAATTTCTGCATTTTTAAGCAGCTCTGACTTTTTGAGCACCTGTCATGTTTCTTCAGGTGCTAGAATGCCAGGATAGTATAAATACCCCACAAATGACACCATTTTATAAAGAAGACACCCCAAAGTATTTGCGGAGGGGCATGGTGAGTTCATGTATCATTTCATTTTTTTTCACAAGTTAGCGGAAAATGACACTTTCTAAGGAAAAAAATAATAATAAAGTTTCAATTTCTGCTTACTTCTGGCAAAAAAAAAAAAACTCCCACGGACTCACTATGCCCCTCAGTGAATACCTTGGGGTGTCTACTTTATGAAATTGGGTCATTTGTGGGGTGTGTTTACTGTTCTGGCATTTTGGGCGGGGCTAAATTGTGAGCATCCTTGTAAAACCTAAAGGTACTTGTTGGAATTTGGGCCCCTTTGCGCACCCAGTCTGCAAAAAAGTGTCACACATGTGGTATCACCGTACTCAGGAGAAGTAGGGCAATGTGTTTTGTGGTGTATGTTTACATATACCCATGTTGGGTGAGAGAAATGTCTCTGTAAATTAACAATTTTGTATAAAAAATTTTAAAAAGTTGTTGTTTACAACGATATTTCTCACACCCAGCATGGGTATATGTAAAAATACACCCCAAAACTCATTGCCCTACTTCTTCTGAGTACGGCGATACCACATGAGTGACGCTTTTTTGCAGCCAAGATGCGCAAAGGGGCCCAAATTCCCATGAGTACCTTTAGGATTTCACAGGGCATTTTTACACATTTGGATTCTCACGCTTTAGGACCCCTAATATGCCAGGGCAGTATAAATACACCACATGTGACCCCATTTTCGAAAGACACCCCAAGGTATTCCATGAGGGGCATGGCCAGTTCACAGAAAAAAAAAATATTTTTGGCACAAGTTAGCAGAAATTGATATTAATTTATTTATTTATTATTTTTTTTACAAAGTCTCATATTCCACTAACTGGTGACAAAAAATTAAATTTTACATGAACTCACCATACCACTCATGGAATACCTTGGGGTGTCTTCTTTCTAAAATGGGGTCACATGTAAGGTGTTTGTACTGCCCTGGCATTTGAGGGTCTCCGCAATCATTACACGTATGGCCAGCATTTGGAGTTTCTGCTATTCTCCTTATATTGAGCATACGGGTAATGAGATTTTTTTTTCCGTTCAGCCTCTGGGCTGAAAAAAAAAAATGAACGGCACAGATTTTTTCATTCGCATCTATCAATGTGGATGAAAAAATCTGCCAAAATCAGTGACTGCGGTGCGGTGGGCTGGGCGCTACAAGTAGCTATCACTAACTGGCGGTGATAAGGGACCTGGCAGTAGTTCTGGCAATGTGCGGATCTGCAAAATGCGGAAAGCACATTGCCGGTGTCTGTGTTTTGCGAATCCACGGATCCGTGGATCCGCAAAACACATATGGACATGTGAATGGAGCCTTACAGGGGGGTGATCAGTGACAGGGGGTGATCAGGGAGTCTATATGGGATGATCAGGGGTTAACAAGGGGTTAATAAGTGACAGGGGGGGTAGTGTGGTGCTTGGTGCTACTTTACATAGCTACCTGGTCCTCTGGTGGTCGATCCCAGCAATTGGGACCACCAGAGGACCAGGTAGCAGGTATATCAGACGCTGTTAACAAAACAGCGTCTTATATACTTGTTTGATGCGATTTATTTTGCATCTACAGCCTGCCAGCGATTGATCATCGCTGACAGGCTGTAGTATAACTGCTGAGACGCGATCTGCTGTGAACGCACAAGCGTTCACAGCAAATCTCGCCTCTCACGAGATGACGTGCCGCCGCCTCAAGGAGGAACAGACCTGCCGCCGCCTGGACGAAGCCCTGCGTTAGGCGGTCAGCAGGCGGTTAATACAGTGCAATCCTGGAGGAAAACATTTTAGAAGCTGCAAAAGATATGATACTCGGGCAGAGGTTTACCTTCCAGCATGACAAGGACTCTAAACATACAGCAAGAGCTACAATGGAATTGTTTAGATCAAAGCATATTCATGTGTTCATGAAATCCCATTGAGAATCTATGGAAAGACTTAAAGAAGAATGGGCAACAATTTCAGCCTCTAAATGTGCGAACTGTGGGAACTATAAAAAAGTATAAATATATATACTCAAATCACCCCCCCCCTTTCCCCCCAAAAAAATAAAAAATACACACCATAGGTATTGTCACATTTGAAAACAATATTTATCCCATATAGAAAAAGTCAAAACAAGTGTCAAAATAGCTGATTCAACTTTTTTGGTCACTTCTCCTCCCACAAAAAATTAAATAAAAAGTGATAAAAAAAGTTGTACACCCCTGAATGGTAGCAATGAAAAGTACAGATACACAGCTCCTCAAAAATAACTGTAAAAAAGTTAGGTCAGGGTAATTTCTTTAAAAAAAATAAAAAATAAGTATCAAAACACAAGAAAAATGTACATATGTGGTATTGCCAGATTCGTACTGACCCAGAGAATGAAGAGCACATGTCACTTTTTACCACATAGTGAACGCCATAAAAAAAAAGCTCCATAAAACTGCAGTTTTTTTCAGTAAAATGCTTTTGCTGTAAAAGAGTGGTATCTTGAAGCAATACAATAGATTCATTAACACAAGTATAGTAAAGCAGGTTTTGTGGTAAAACACATTCACGAACATGAGAAGAGTAATGCAGTTTTTTTTTCAGTAAAACATGTTCACCAACATTGATATATTGATACAGTTTTTGCATTAAAATGTTTTTGCTTTAAATGTTTGGCATTCTGAAGTAATACAAACGTTAACTAACACAGGTAGATTATTGCACTCCAGTGTGCTTTAAATGCCTGATTACAAATAGTAAATTGAGGTTTTTATTAAAAAAGGGGGAATTGCTAAGTGCTTGCAGCAGAATGTATGCTATTGGGGTGCTGGCAATAACCCTATGACTTGTAGAAACCTGGAGGTTTTTATTTAAAAAAAAAAGTTGGCTGGCTGTTCACATAGAGAAAAAACTGAGTTGTTGGCATGATATAACTTAGTAGCAAGCTGTATGATCTAGAAAAAAAAAAAAAAAACTCATAGTGACCAGTCCCTCACACTCTATGCTAAGCTTTCCCTGGCAACACCCTAATATCCACCCAACTATATATCCCTGCTTTCTTTCTATATAGTGCTCTTCAGACACTTTTTTGCAGAGACAGATACAACATATACTCTGAGTAGTGTTGATCGAGCACCAAAGTGCTCAGGTGCTTGGGCCGAACACATCGGGATGCTCGGGTTCTCTACAGAGCACCCGAGTATAATGGAAGTCAATGAGAGAACCCAAGCATTAAACCCTGCTTTGAAAAGTGGAGGGTTCCTGGTTTATAGGAAAAGGTCAGAAATTGATGGAAACACCACCAAAATGTTTCAGAAACAGCATGGGGAGGATGTCTAGATGCATCTTGGACTCCCAGGTTGCTGCTGGAAACAATGTTTTCCGAGTAGTACACTACTTTTACAGACTGACAATAATATGTACAAAACCAAAGATAAAATCGATTTTAGAGGATAAATTGTTAGGAAAAATTCTTTCCTGTATATTTACTTGTATACTACACTGGATGTCACAGATATTTTTTAGATGCGCACACTTTACACTGGAGATGTTGCACTGGTAATGTCACTGTCAGAAGCAGACACCGTCTATTAAAAAAGTACACTGTATGTCATAGATAATTTTTTTCAGCACACACGTTACACTGCAGATGTGGCGCTGGTAATGTCACTGTTCGCAGCAGCGACTGTCTACAGAAAAAGTACACTGGATGTCACAGATATTTTTTGGGATGCGCACACGTTACATTCGAGATGTGGCACAACTAATGTCACTATCCGCAGCGGACACCATCTACGGAAAAAGCACACTGGATGTCACAGATATTTTTGGGATGCGCACACTTTACACTGTAGATGTAGCACAGCTAATGTCACTGTCCGCAGCGGACACCGTCTATGGAAAAAGTACACTTAATGTCACAGATATTTTTGGGATGCGCACACTTTACACTGGAGATGTCTCACAGCTAATGTCGCAGTTTGCAGCGGCCTAATGCGCTAAAAATAGATATTGCTGCCACACACAATAGTCCTTAAAAGGACTTTTGGGTCTGTAAAGTTTTAGCAATTTATTGCAGGTTGTGCTAAAAATATATATTGCTGCTGACACACACAATAGTCCTTAAAAAGGACTTTTGGGTCTCTGAAAAGTTTTTCTAATAAAAATATTCCTATATCACTCCCTACACTGTCTGTCCCTTCCTCAGCACAGCTCTCCCTTACTAAGACTGAGCCGAACACATGTCATCTGGTGCTATATAGCACCCGATGATTCATTCCGACCAGCCAATCACTGTAATTCCAGTTACCAACATGGCTACTGCATTACAGTGAAAGGCAGTACTTACCCGTACGTTTATTGGCTGCGCAGCAGCCAAGAAACATGTGGGGAGGAGACTCGAGCATTGCGCTCAAGCACATTCGGTATTCGACCAAATACTGCCATGTGCCGAGCATTGATATGCTCGAGCCGAACTGGTGTTCAGCTGAGCATGCTCGATCGACACTAACTCTGAGGTCTAAACACAGAATAGCATTCTATTGTGTTTTCAGCAGAAGGGCTTGCTTGAATCCTACCCTGTTTGTCAGATAGATAGATAGATAGATAGATAGATAGATAGATAGATAGATACATAGATAGATAGATAAAGCCATACAGCGATAGATAGATAGATACAGCGATAGATAGATAGATAGATAGATAGATAGATAGATAGATAGAGATATTATGTAAAATAATAAAAAATGAAACTCAGCTACCATCTGAAGTACACCAATAAACTATGAAAATAACACAGAGATGTTTCAGGGCCTAGTTTGATGGAGGTTGTGTGATTTTTTTCTATCTATTTTTTGTACCATTCTACATTGCATCAGGAATTCTTATCCATGACATTAACCCCTTATGTACAGAGCCACTTTTCATCTTGAATCCCAGGCCAATTTTTGCAAATCTGGCATGTGTCACTTTATTTGGCAATAACGCTGGAACACTTTTACTTATCCAAGCAATTCTGAGATTGTTTTCTGGTGACATATTGTACTTTATGCTAGTGGTAAATGTGAGTGAATATGTTTTACTCCTTAAAAATGATAAAAAAATAATAAAAAAAGATTATGAAGAAAATATGCAGCTAATCCCTCCAATAATAATTCCCTATAATAGTCAAGTAAATAAATTCAAAAAGGTTGTAGGAAAATATTGGGGATTCTTGAAGGAGGATAAAATATTGGGGGAGTTACTCCCAAATGGACCAAAATTTGTTTTTAAGAAAGCTAAACATTTGGGAAATAAAATAGCCCCTACGAATATATGCATAAGTAAAACTAGCAGAGATAATACCAGAAATAAAAATAAAAATGAAATAGAGGGAGTGACAGGATTCTTCCCATGCAAAAAATGTCAAGGATGTAAAAAAACACAAAATAAAAGATTGATGGCATTACAGAATACGGGAGGTACATATACCCATAACATCGACAAGCACATATCTTGCAATAATCAGGGAGTAATATATGCAATTATATGCCCCTGTCAAAAAATATACATAGGTAGAACTAAGAGATACTTGAAAAAAAGAATAACAGAGCATATCTACAACATAGAAAGAAAATTTGAAGGGCACCCACTGTCAAGACATTACACAGAGAAACATGCAGGAAGCTTTAAAGGATCGACGTTTTGTGGATTAGACATAATAAAAAAGAATAAAAGAGGAGGGGATTACATTAAAGAAATGTCGAGGGCTGAGACCAGAATGATTTTTAATATGGATACACTAGCTCCGGTAGGGCTGAATATGGAAATTGAAGTATTTGCATTCGATTAACGCTTAATGTAGCCACCAGCAACGAGGGGGTTAAAGCAACGCCGGCTGAGTTAAATAGGAGCACATGCGCAAGGCATACCAAGTCTATCTTCCTGACGAAGGGTAACGCTATACCCGAAACGCGTTGAAGAAAAAAGTGGTAACCGCGACTACCCGTAGAACGCGGCGGTGACGTCACCTTCGCTCCGAAGTGAGCGAGATAACCACGAACAAGAGGCGCGCTTCCGGCCAGAGCGCGTCTCGTGAAGACGCTGAAAAGTATTGCCTCGCAGCCGGTGCAAAGCATCTACTCAGCGACAGAGCTCCCATGTGAACGGAGGACTACAGGTACTACAATAGCACAAGTGGCATTGAGAAAATTGCTAATAGAAGGTGCCTATTAACGCTAAGATTCGTAGTGTAAGAATATAGTACATGCTAGCATAAGGGTTAATATTATTAACCATTTGAGTTAGGGACGTGTATAGCGCGGTGTCATAGTACATATTATGTTTTACTTTTATTTATAAACTAAATCCAAAATAATTCAGAAAATTTCAAAAAATTCACAATATTTGAAACTTACATTTCTTTGCTTTTAGATAAAACAGTCGTTACTTTACATTTCCCATATGTCGGCATCCCATATATTGGCATGATTTTAAAAAATTCATTTTATATTCTAGGACTTTTTAGAAGCAAATCTTAAATTTTTTAAACAGTTTCCTAAACCAACTTTTTTAAGGACCAGTTCAGTTATGAAGTTAGTTTTTGCGGGCTTACATAGTAGAAACCACCCATAAATGACCCATTTTGATAACTATACGCTTCAATTTATTCAAAACTGATTTTAAAAAACTTTGTAAAGGAAAATGGAGGTGAAATTTCACTTTTTATTTTTTGCAGATTTTCCATTTTAATCTATTTTTCCTGTAACACAGCAAGGGTTTACAGCCAAACAAAACTCAATATGTATTACTGTGATTCTTTAGTTTATAGAAACACCACATATGTGGTCTTAAACTGCTGTACTTTTTTTTTCCTTTTATTTTTTTACGGAATTCACCTGAGGGGGTAGATCATGTGATATTTTAATAGAGCAGGTCATTATGGATACAGCAATACCTTATATGTCTATTTTTGAAAAGATATTGTTTTTGTGTTGACATTTTCGCAAAGCCATATTTTTAAAATGTTTCTGTAGATCGTCTTGTGTAGGGATTCTTTTTTTGTGGGATAGGGTCATGGTTTGATTGGTACCATCTTACGGTACATATGACTTTTTGATCGTTTGGTATTACACTTTTTGTGAGAGAAGGTAAAAAAAAAGGCACAGTTTTAATTTTTTTTACAGGTTCTCCTAACAGGATGGATCATGTTATATTTTTATAGAGCAGATTGAAACGGACATGGCCATACTTAATATGTCTGTGTTTTTTTGTTGATTTTTATTTATTTTTTACACTTTATATGGCTTTTTTATGGGAAAGGGGATATTTGTTTTACTTTATTTTTTTATTTTTTTTTACTAGGAAATACCATTTTTTATCCTTTTTTACTTTTAATATTTACTTCATCTTTTCAATGTTTGATCCCTGTTTTAATGCAATACAATACCTGCTGTATTCTACTGTATTAAGTCATCAGTGTTGTACACTGAAAGTTACCTCGGAGACCCAGCCTAAAGGCTGTATCTCCTAGGCTTCCATTGAAGGCAAGCCCCAAAGCCTCTGCAAGGCATTGGGCTGTTTTCTCAGCTATCGGGCCCCATCACTGCAGGGAACCGGTGGACATGTTTGCAGCCCCTGAACCTACTTAATCAGCCTGCTGTACCTATACTGCTCTGGGACTCATGTCCCGTCCCGTAGCGCTATACAGATACAGCTCTGGTATCCTACGGGTTAAATAATGCTGGAACTAAACACAAGGTTCCTGTAGCACAACAGCTATGGAAGCAAGTCCAGATTTTTAAATCTGGATCTAAAGAGTTAAAGAGGCACCTACCAAAATGTATTGCATATTATCATGTTTGTGTATAGTGGGTAGATGGTTTTCTGGACATATGTTTTTCATACTTTTTGTTTCATACTTACATTCCATACTTTTTGTTTCTGGGCTTAGCTCTTCAATTTCTTCAGTTAAGACTCCACTCTGGTCAAGGTTGGGGTGGAATCACTCAATTAGAGCATCACATAGTCAATTCAGTCTTTATCTGTGGGCATCTTTATCTAGGCCCATCAGCTAAATAAGAGGGCTAGGATGTTGCTATTCCAATACTCTGACTACTATTATAATTAAGATTGGGATATCAAAGAAGAATAAATTGGGAAAAGCTCACTCCCTCTATTCCCGCGGAAGTAGGTGCTCAAAGTCTCAGAACTGAAACACCCAATCAGAAAGACAAATACTATAAATCATAAAAAGTGAGGCTGGCACTCAAACGTACGGCAACCGTCAATACCTCAAATTGATATATAGGAAAATTTAATAAAATAAATACTAATTAAAACATATGTGATACAATATGAAACATATAACGGTAAAAAATCGCATTAAAACTCTGGGAAAGGACCCTGCAAAATTACAGTCCTAATATCCAACTTCTAATAGATGTAATCACATTTAGGCGTATATTGATGCAAAATTCAGTGTAGATGTTAGGAAAATATAGTGTTTGTCGTCTTCTTTGTTATGGTATACCATATATCTGATATTAGATATTGGATGTTCAGAGTCCTCCTATAGCTGAGTATTGTCCCGGTTATATTTATAAAATTGGTTCGATCTTACCGGTTCTGTGGAGGTCTGTTGTCCATAGGTTTAATGGTGTCTTACTTGTTCCTGAGTGGTGTGTGTTGTTAGAGCCATGTGCCAACATGGAGGCGGAAACGGTGTCATTTGGCCAAGTTGCTGGTGTGGCTGTGCAGGAACCACATTCACCCAGTGGGCCTTAAAGGACATGTATTGTCCCTGACCATAGATACAGTTCCACGCGTCAGTGCTGCCGTGCACTTTAGCCAACACTGACAGGCTCAAGAACTGGCCCACCTTCTGTTCTACATGTGTGTGCAGGGCTGATACTGCCTTTTTGGCAGAGAAATGATGGCTTGGGACTCTGCATATTTTGATGGCTTATGGTGACGCTGCATATGTTGACACAGGGCCGTGATGCCAACATTGGCACCCTGGCCACCATTCACCTTCTGCCCACAGATTCTACATATGGCCATGTTTGCCTCCGGCGGCTTTACAAAAAGCTAGGTGATTTTACCCCCAACTCTATGCACTGACTGACTGCTACCACAGCTGCTTACGTGAACCCATGCACCACTTCTTTATGGGCAGTAGGCTCCTGTGAAGCGGGTTGTTTACCCCGGGCCCATTTGGCTACCGACCTCCCACTGCTTCCACCCTGCTGTCTCCCCGCCACGCTATCGATTTGCTGGCTCCGCCGCTGCTGCTACCCTCTTCTCACTCTTCTCCCGATGATGCCGATGCCCCGTATTCCCCTGGCTCCCAAGTGCGATCAGCTACAGTATATCATCATCATCATCGAGTACTGTCTGCATGTCACTGGTGTCCTCCTCAACAGTTTCTGGGTCAGGAGCCTCACTGCTCGCAACACCAGCTCCCATGCCACTCTCCTCATCACTACTTGCCCGCCTAGTGGAGGAAGCGGCGGATGTCTCCTCCACATCTTGGCTGGCCAGTAGCTGCTGACTGTCCTCTAGTAGCTCATCCTCACTGTATAGTGGGACAGAGCCCACAGCATACATAATATAACATATAATACTTCTCTGGCTGAGGGAACAGAAAAGGACAGAGGCAGGTTGAGGACAGGTGAGGGCACAGGGCCTGCTACCGGGCCGGGCCAATTAAGGGTTGTGTCTGACAAACCCACTGAGTCTTGGCTGGGGATGTCTGATGTCACTTGCGACGAAGTCAAAGATCGAGTCAAACATTCAAGAACCGCTGGGTTGCTTGTCAAGACATGACCGCTAGATGACATCGGGAGCTCAGGCCTCTCACTGCAACCCCTGCTGCCACGTCCCCTTACTCTGCTGCGACCTCTGCCTACGTCAGAAGCATTTAGGCCTCTGCCAATCCCCTGTGCAGGGCCTGGCACTTCTTTGTCTGACATACTGCTAGATCAAATAATCAAATGTTAGATCAAATTTTTTTTCTCTCGCTACTAATACACGGCAAACAGGGCTTTAGAATATATCACTGCACCGCTGAACGGCAATTAGGCCCTCATTTTTTTCTACTTTTACACAACACAAAATACTTTTCAACAGATAAGTGCAACACGGAACAGCGAATATATTTTTATTTCACCACTATTAAACGGGAACCAGGGCTTTATAATATATCACTGCACTGCTGAACGGCAATTAGGCCCTGTTGTTTTTCTACTTTTACACAACACAAAAGGCTTTTCAACAGATAAGTGCAACGCTGAACCATGAATATATTTTTTTTTTCGCCACTAATACACAGCAAACAGGACTTTAGAATATATGGCTGCACTGCTGAACGGCAATTAGGCCCTAATTTTTTTCTACTTTCACACAACACAAAAGGCTTTTCAACAGATAAGTGCAACACTGAACAACAAATATATTTCTATTTCGCCACTAATACACGGCAAATAGGGCTTTAGAATATATCACTGCACCGCTGAACGGCAATTATGCCCTAATTTTAGGAAAAAAAATTGATTTCTTACTGCAAAGCATGAGAAAATTCGGATTTGGTGTGAATCAAATAATTCCTGAAATTCGGATTGAATTCCACTTCATCAACTTCAATTCGCTCATCACTAATGACTACCAAAAAGACCTTGGTTCTCTGCCCTTTTACTACTAATATACCTTACAGATAACATCTTCTCATCAAAACTGCAGTTACATAACAGACAGTGGGTTATCTATTTAGGGGGTTTAAGGCAATATTTGGAATTTCATTTCAATGACATATTACTGCTGATTTGAAAAATAAAAACAGCCAAAAATTCAAAGAAAAGATTTATATGAATATTGCATTACAAAAAATCCCTTTCTGATTGAAGTGTCCCTCTAAGTGTTATCTTCAATTAAGCTCGCTCCTACACTGTCAGCTTTCAAATGTTATTTACATTCCCGAGAAATGTTTTTGAGACTGCTACTCGTCTTATGAAATTATTATTAGCTAGTCTTATTTTGACAGTACTTTTGTTGATTGGAATCTCTCACTCTCCATTTCTCACATTCTGTACCTGTGATGAAGTTGTTGTTCTCTCTCAAGCTTTATGTGTTTGTCTCCTGATAGTGTTGTCAATTTTTTTTCTGCATAATCATACTTTGGATACAAGTTTAGGTAAGTTGTTTAAGTGTACCTTATATATCCACCCAAAAACGCTCATCCATTTTTTTCTACCAGTGCAATCCTACTTAGTATGAAATGTACTCACAGACGGTCTGCGAAATTAAAGTGGCCCTGGAAAAAAAAACTAAAAGTTGCCCCAGTTGTCGGTGCATCCAAATTGACAGAAGGTGGCACAAAAGAAGTAGGCAGGGCCAGTAATACCATAGTGCAGCACAAAGTACAACTTTAGCAGAACCAGATACCACAGTGCAGCACAAAATATTATCCCAGCAGAACTAGATACCACAGTGAAGCACAAAATACTGCCTAAATTAATGAATTCTGAGACCATAACATCTTTATGTGGCTGTTGTCCAAAGGCAAGGTGGCCCTCTGGGCATTGGTCCACTGGGAAATTTCCCTGTAGGGTTTATGACCAGTCCACCACTGAATGTACTGCTGAAAACATAAGTTATATATCTCTCTCTATCTCTCACTATTCCTTATAGAATCATAGGCTTGTATTACTAGGGTTCCTCCTACCTACTGTGCATTTTAATCATTGCTTCATTTGTTTGCACTTCATTATCTTTTGGAATAGCTACTAATGTGGATGGTATTATGACAGAAAAAATAGATTTGACAGGTTTGCCGAATTTTGACAGGAAATTCAATTTGTTCCAAATTACTTAGTCACAAATCGCTTTCCATTGTATGGAGCGGGTGCAATGATGGGGACAGCGATCACCGAGCACACCCAGCATAATTATGTAGTGATATCATCGTGCTCACCGCAGGTGCTTTGGCGGGTTTTCTTTAATCGATACAAGAGCAGAGAGCCTCTCTGAGATCAAGTGGATGATGGTGATTTTTGTTTTACTTTCAGCCACCATTTTAGGAAAAAATGATTCAATATCATGAAGTGCAAGGAACTGTGGCTTCGTTACAAATCAAATTTTTCCTGAAATTCGGATCAGTCCACTTCAGATACTTTGATTCACTCAACACTAATGACAATAATAGTAATAATAATCTGTCTGGTCCAGATATCATTTTTACTATAAGTTACATCCTCCATCTACTTTAAAACATAGAGAAACCAAATTCATCATTATTTTCCCAGGTCACTCAATCCCCTTCCCACATAAAACACACACATTCTCCAGTCTCGCAAGCTCACTGCTTGTGAAAACATTTGATTCTGTCCTGTCTTTCAAACCATATATCTAAGCCCTTACCACCTCCTGCCTCCTCCAACTCAAAAACATTTCTCATATCCAGTCCTTCCTAAACTCTGAATCAACTAAAATGGTAGTATTTGCCTGCATCATCTCCCAGATAGACTATTGCCACATCTTTCTCTGTGGTCTCCCATGTAACATTCTTTTCCCTCTTTAATCCACCCTTATCTCTGTTGTCCAGTAAATCCACTTTTCTCTTTGTTTCTCCTCCATTACTCCCACCTGCCATTCTTTTGATTGCCCACATTGACCAGTGAATTCAGTTCAAAATACTAAAAACAACATACAAGGTGATCCACAACCTGTCCCCTCCTAACAATTCTGACTTACACTCCCAAAACATCACCACATGTATTCTATAACCCTGATAAGACCAACTTCATTGTGCTTCTCTTGTCTGCTCCTGAAATAATTGGCTACAAAATTTCTCCCATGTTTTCCAGATACTTTAGATCTCACTACCTTAGCATATCACAGTCTTCCAATCATCCCCAACAAACAAAATTTCAAAAACAACCTGAAAACAATACTCTTCAGAAAAGCCTATGACATACAATATTCCTGCTGCTACTATACAGCCATATGAGCAGTGTCTACCGTCGCCTACTGTCTCACTCCCTCTTCCCTGTACTACTCTGTCACAAAGCTAGACCATGCTTATTGCACTTGTTTTGTTTTATATTATGTATCTGAACCTCTTTTTGCATATACAAAGAACTGGAATTAATGACACTTTAAAATAATAATAAAGATAATAGTAGGATGTCAGGCTGAATATAGTTATTTATTCTTGACATCTTATGTACATACACTAGAGAGGAGCTAATTTCTTAAAAAAATTATTAAGTCTGATTCATCTAAATTAACCATGAAATTTCATTTTAACATAAATCGATTTAACCTGAATCAAAATTACTCAATGCCTAGAGAGTCTCTCACGTTATCTTGCTTTCTCTCTCTCTCTCTCTCTCTCTCTCTTTCCCCCCCCTTGGAATCAAAATGCACCTGAATTTTTTCTCAAGAAATTCTGATTTTGACAAAAAAAAAAATTCTGGCCATATTATTCAAAGGAATCAATTCACTTATCTCTAATGTATGCACATTGTTAACCATATTCAGCCTTCAATGATGGTTCGGGAGCAACAGCCAATAAAAAAAAAAAAGAATTGTGGAGAAACAAAAAAGAAATTGCAAATGTTTGCATATAAATTTCACTTGAAAAATTTAACACTAGTATTATACCATCCAAATTGCCACTGCTTGGTGGTAAATCTAGAATAGGTGTGACACTATGTCAATTGCCTGTACATATGGTCATAACTCAGGACTCCTATGATGAGCCACGCAGCAGTGGGTCGCGAGCCAGAGGTGGCTCCTAAGCCACTGGTTGGGGACCACTTCTAAAGACGATATTAAAATTTGCCTTGAGGGAAATTTAATTTCCACTCAGTGTGACTCCTGTTTTGTCTACAGACTCTCAGATCAGACGTAACTGACTATCACACTTGTAAATGTTTAACATTCACTATCACGTTAAAGATGGCAGGTAAAAGACATGTGGCACAGAGGGGAGGGAAGAGGAGTACCCTTCCACTAGGAAAAGGAATGATTGGTGACCCCTAGCTTGCCTGGGACTGGCACCTGGCTGCCCTGGCGTCCCTAGAAGGGCTGCTAACCCATATGCCAATCATATGCCTCATCCCTGGCTTACCCTGAAATAAGCCTTAGGTAGTGAGTAGGGTGGTGGGAGCACTAGTCCTCACCACTGGCACCTAGGGTAACAACAGGGAAAGGACAAACAACACAAACAATCCCCAAAAGATGACAACAAAAACAGGAGTGTACCAGAGATCCAACAGCTCCATAGCAACAGTCGTCCACCTGAGGTCAGAATAGAAGATCTGAAAGGAAGGTCTATATCTGGCAACAAGGGAAGCAAAAAGCAAGAATATATAGTAGCTGGGAGTGGCTAACAGAGAACAGCTGAAATGAAAAGCTACAGATTTCTAAATGGGACAAAAAGGATTGCAAACCTAAGCAGGAAAAGCTGGACCAGAATCTATTCTTACCATTAGGTCACAGCAGGATCAGCGATAGGTCAGCGATAGGTCAAGACATCCTCGTCACAATCACCAAACGGAAAGTGTTTCCAAATTCTAGGACTGATCTTTAGTCTCAATCCAGCTCTGGTCTTATTCTTAACAATAGCAACTGGTTAAAGGCTTTATAGTTTATATATTGCTTATAAAATACACAGCCTGCTACTATCCGCCTTTAACAAGAGTGCTACCTGCAATACCATCTTAGTAAAATGATCATAATTATTTCCATTATTAGAATGTTTATGCCACCATTGTAAAACTAACAAGCTTGTTTTAAAATAAATCTTTGCTCTCTGAAAACTGTAATGACATAATCTTTATTCTGTCAGATCAATTCATGCAAATTCTGCTATTGATGTTGCTCCCTTAGAAGTGATAAAACCTTGGAGTTCTTTAATGCTCTTAATTTTTTTGCATCTGAAGTCACTGAATATTTTCATTGGCATTTAGCCAATGTCAGGTAGACATGGTTGTAGAGGATTTTAAGAAAAGTCATTAATGAGGCAAAATTACAATAAATACTTCATACTGAAAGTAGGTTGCATATGCTAAAATAAATAAAAGGGAATGCCCATCTTTTAGCACAATGTGAATGTGACATATTATTCCCCATTCATACACTACCGGAAAAAAATCCTGTAGATAGGCTATCTAGACATGCACCACATTTATTACATTGGCTCAGTCTGAATGATGAATGTAGTGCAAGGATAGACACTTTTGGCTAACTCTGTACCAACTATTGGTTGACTTACTTTTACTCCAGAATTCTGAGGCATATTAGGTCATGCTCTTCTGTTGAGTACCACACCCTTTTCAGAAAAAGTCTGAAAAATAAAGAAACCTAAGTTGCACATTGCACATTTCAGACAGATTGTAACCGTAGGCACATCGGTAAATCTGGGTCAATGTATATCAGTGTAGTACTTTTAAAGCAAACTCATCATATTCAACAGGCATTCCAATCTGTGGGCAGCATGTTATAGAGAAGAAGAAGCTGAGCATTTTTCTCTGAAAACATTCAGTCTAAATTGTCATTTTCTCAGTTTTTTTTTCCAGGGATGGACCTACTCACTGATTGGAAGACATTTTTATCTGCACAATTATACAAAGAAGGCTACCAATCACCGATAAGCCTGGCCACTGGACTCCTAAGCCCACAATAAGCAGTAATTAAAATTAATGAATTACAAGTTACATTGCAGAGTCATAAAGAGGAGAAATTAAATTGTATGAATTATTTTTCTCACTGGTCTTTTCCCCACAAAACTATATATTAATCTGCTCAGCTCCTCTTGCTCTGTGACAGGATGCGCACACATAGTACTGACTTTTCAATGTGACAGGTTCTCTTTAAAGGGTTTTCTGAGATTTCTTTTAACTGATAACCTTTCCTCTGAATAAGTTCAAAATATTAAAACTGCAGCAGTCCTCCAATTCAAAGCATTGTAATTATTTATTCATAAGGCATCAATACAAGGCGACATTTCGACTCTCAAGTATCTCCCAAGCCTGAAAAAAGAAAAAGGAGAATCAAAATGTCACCTTTTATTGATGACTTATGAATAGGGATGTGCGAACCCGAACTGTACAGTTCGAGTTCGTACCGAATTTTGGGGTGTTCGTGACACGGACACGAACCCGAACATTTACGTAAAAGTTCGGGTTCGTTGTTCAGCGATTTCTATGGTGCATTTTGAAAGCCTGCAAAGCAGCCAATCAACAAGCGTCATACTACTTGCCCCAAGAGGCCATCACAGCCATGCCTACTATTGGCATGGCTGTGATTGGCCAAGTGCAGAATGTGACCCAGCCTCTATTTAAGCTGGAGTCACGTCTCGCTGCACGTCACTCTGCTCTGATTAGTGTAGGGATAGGATGCAGCTGCTGTTAGGGCGAGATTAGGCAGGGAGTAACTCAGCAAAAACACTTAATGAAGTGATCGATCTACAGCTGTGAATTATTCAACTTCTGCTAGTTAATTGCTCACTGTTTTCGGGCTGCCCAGAGTGTTTTTCTGTCACTTTTTTCTGGGGTTTTCGGCTGCCATTTTTGTGTCTTGTGGTACGCCAGCACAAGCTGCCACCGAGTCCATTAATCGATCAATAGTAGGGTTTTTTGTTTTTTTTTGCTATATCCTACATCAGGGGCTTGGCTTTGCTTATTGTCACCCCTAGACACTCAGGATAGAATTTTCTAATTTTTATAGAGAGGTGAAATTCACTTAAAAAATAGCAATCCCCTAAATCTGGTGTTCCAGCTGTGGCTAGCCAAGTGTAATACTGTCTGGCAAAGAATTTTTTCCAAAATAGCAATACCCTAAATCAATGGTTTCAGCTGTGGCTGGACAAGTTTCATAGTGTCCGTAAAAGTATAGCTTTTGTTCTGGGTTGAAATTCAATTACCAAAATAGCAATACCGTATATCTGGTGTTCCAGCTGTGAATGGACAAGTTTCATAGTGTCCGTCAAAGGATATATTATTTTCTGGGGTGAAATTCAGTTGCAAAAATAGAAATACCATAAATCTGGTGTTGCAGCTGTGAATGGACAAGTTTCATAGTGTCCGTCAAAGGATATATTATTTTCCGGGGTGAAATTCAGTTGCAAAAATAGAAATACAGTAAATCTGGTGTTCTAGCTGTGGCTGGACAAGTAGTTTAATAGTATCCGTCAAAGGATATATTTTGTTCTGGGGTGAAATTCAATTGCCAAAATAGCAATACCCAAAATCTGGTGTTCCAGCTGTTGCAGGCCAAGTGTAAATCTGTCCGTAAAAGGGTATATTACACTCAGCGTGCATCTCCAAGTTTTTTTCTTTCCGTTAAAGGGTATATTACAGCAAGTGTTAAAATACAGCATAATCTTCAACATTTGCACACACTGTTTTGCATCTCTATGTGTCTTTCTTTCCGTTAAAGGGTATATTAAAGAAAGTGTTTAAATACAAGTGCTGAAAGCATAATCCTATATATTTTTTCATATGCTACTGTGCATCTCCAAGTGTAAATCTGTCCGTAAAAGGATACCTTTCATCCAGGGCCTAAATACTAGGCCCACAATTGATATTCACCTACATCTGTGGTTACTGCTGTGCCTGGATTAGTGTAATATGGTACATAAATAGATAGCCAGATAGTGTTAGGTGCCTGCAAAAAAAGGCCTCATTTTGAATTCAATACATTCAGCCAAATAATCTTTTTCTTATTGTGGTGAACGGTAACAATGAGGAAAACATCTAGTAAGGGCCAATCACTGGTGCGCGGCTGGGGGGAAATGGAGGACGATGACGATACGCCTCCCACAGAGAACAGCTTGTCCTTACCTCTGGACAGCCTGGCACACATGAGCGACTACATGCTGCAGTGCCTGCGCAACGACAGCAAAGTTGCCCACATTTTAACGTGTGTGGGCTACTGGGTTGCCACCCTGCTAGATCCCCGGTACAAAGACAATGTGCCCACCTTACTTCCTGCACTGGAGTGTGATAGGAAGATGTGCGAGTGCAAGCGCACACTGGTAGACGCGATCCTGAGAGCATTCCCAAATGTCAAAGGGGAACAAGTGGAAGCCCAAGGCGAAGGCAGAGGTTTAGCGAGAGGCCGCCAATGCAGCTGTGTCACGACCAGGTCCTCTGAGGGCAGGGTTAGAATGGCAGAGATGTGGGAAAGTTTTGTCACCATGCCACAGCTAACTGCACCACCACCTGATACGGAACGTGTTAGCAGGAGGCAGCATTTCACTAACATGGTGGAAGAGTATTTTAATTTTACCATTATTTTGCAGGGCAACCCAAAGTTGAATGAACCTCTCCTCTGTCTGGGTGCCAGGGGCCTAAATATCTGAAAGTGGCCTTCTCCATTGGTGGGTGACATGAAGCCATATTCTCTGCTTTGGGACCTCTCTCCTCTGTCTGGGTGCTGAGGCCTAACTTTCACGTACTTGCTTGCTGTCTTGGTGGCAGACATTTATCTCTTTTTACTGTCTAATGACCGCCCTATTGTCTGGGTGTCAGGGGCAATATATTTAGTTAACTTGCTTGCTGTCTTGGTGGGAGACATTTAACTCTTTTTACTGTCAAATGACTGCCCCATTGTGTGGGTGTCAGGGGCCTATATGTCGTTTAGTTGCTTGCTGTCTGGATGAGAGACAATAAACTCTTTTTACTGTCAAATTACCTCTTCTCTGTCTGGGTGTCAGGGGCCTACATAAATGATAATGGCCTGTTCCATTGCAGGTTGACCTGAGGCCTATGTTGCTGTTACGGCCCTGAGTCTGTGAATGAGGCCTTTGGCACTGCAGGCAGACATTAATCCTTTTTGGCTGTGATGAGAACGTCAACTCCCATAGCATTCCCACCTGATGCCACCCTAACCTCCTATTCCACCTCCTCCTCCTCCAAGTTGCAAATTGATATTGTTTAATTTTTATATATTTTATTTTTATATTAAGTCATTTCCCTATCTAAATTTGTTTGCAGGGTATTTACCTACATTTTGCTGCCTTTTGCAGCCCTCTAGCCCTTTCCTGGGCTATTTTACAGCCCTTCTAGTGCCCAAAAGTTCTGGTCCCCATTGACTTTAATGGGGTTCGGGTTCGGGGTGAAGTTCGGGTCGAGTTCGTATCCCGAACCCGAACATTTTCGGGATGTTCGGCCAAACTTCTCAAACCTGAACATCCAGGTGTTCGCTCAACTCTACTTATGAATAAATAATCACAATGCTTTGAATTGGAGGACTGCTGCAGTTTTAATAATTTGAACCTTACCGTCTGGGACCACAGAGTACGACATTGCCTGCATCTATTTCTCCCTGAAGGATTACTACTTTGGACACCTATTGAGGAAAATGTAGTGCTGCTCTCTCCTGGACTTCTTTCCTCTGAATAAGTCATCAGTATCTGATTGGTGGAGATCAGACACCCGGCAACCCCATCTGATCAACTGTTTTAGAAGGCACTGGTGTTCACAGGAGTGTAATGGCCTTCTCTCAGCTCACTAAGCACGCTGCAGCTGTGCTTGGTTGAAGTGAATGGGGCTGTATTATTCCTAGGCCATTTGACCTGTAAACGAAACATCACATTGCCTAGGCATAGTTACAAGAAGGCCCTGGCTCTACTGCGGATGCCGATGCCTTTTCAGCAGAGGTCCTATGATTGACAGGGGTCCTTGGTGTTGGCACACCACAGCTCAGATACTAATTATCAATCCATCAGTTAAAATATCTTAGGCAACCCCTTTAAAGGCTCTGTGCACCTCAACAACCAAATCTTATTTAAAGAGAACTTGTCAGCACAAAACAATCTGCATTCAGCATGATATAGAGCAGGAGGAACTAAACAGATTGATACATAGTTTGTGCAATATGATTCAGTAAAACTTGTATTTTATAAATTTAAATATCTGCCATTTATGAATTTCACAGGGGGAATGTGTTATCAGTGATTGATAGCATTCCCTGTGTAAGTTTGTATATAGATAGCTGTGGGAGGATGCCTGAAAAATAGATGATTCAAGCTTGCCAGTCCCTGGGTAAAGTTTGTAGCTCCATTTATCTGCCTATGTACTGAACCTTGTCTAATTCCTGACTTTCATTCTCCACTGTGTGACCAGAGTTGTGCCTGATTACAGTATTGATCCTTTGTTGCCTACCAGGACCATTTTACCATATTGCAAAAACTCTGCCTGCCTTGAACTTGGCCTGTCCCTGACTATGATTTTTCCTGTCCCTTCACTGCACCGATGTCTCAAACATACAGAGACTATTCCAAAAGGAAGCAGCCTGATGGATTTTAGAGATTTGGGTTATTAGATGACTGGCACAAAGTGAAAGTACCACTCACACAGTTAGAAAAATAGTTAACCTTTTTTGACAGAATGGCTCAATATTTTTAATAACAGCCAATTAAAAATATGATTTATAGCCAATAAAGAGTAAAATGCAATCATAAACAAAAATTGCCTCCAGAGGGGTACATAGTCTTTAACTGCCTCTAGACTGCTAGGACTAGTGACTAGGGAAAGATTGGAAAATGTATATTTGGACAGATGCCCAGAAGTACAATTATCATACAGCAGAATTTAATTTTGGTGAGGAAGTGTGACACATTTCCACATTGATGAGACAGGTTTTGGGAGGTGGCTTGGCAGTGGAAAAAAACTGTTCAACTGTGTAACAACTGGCAAACTAAAATGGCTGCTGTCGCTTCTGCTATTCATAGCAGAGGCAGCTAGAAAGAGGTAAACCGACTAGAGGCAATTTTTTTTAATGCAGCGGTACTTACCTGGTTAAAAATTCCACCACACGTCCTGAGCCAGAGCCCAGAAAAATTGAATTTAGGTGAAATGAGTCACATTTGCAGACTGACAAGCGTCAAATTTTTTAATTGCAGTGGTACTTTTGCTGGCCTAACCAAGATTCCCACCACACAGACAAGGCCTAAGCCAAAGCCCCGAAAAGTCAAATTTGGTTGAAGGCACTGGTGTGACACATTTAAGGACTGACAAGAGTCCATTTTTTTTTTATGCGTTGAAACTCTTGCTTGCCTGACCAAGAGTCCGACCAGACTTCCCGGATCACATTCCAGAAAAATTCAATTTAGGCAAAGGTACCAAAGTCTACCACATTTACCATCATTTACTGGTATTGCAGCAACTGAACCTCTAGCAACTTGGCCAGGTGGGAGTTCAGCTTGCACATAATATAATTGCTGGTCACACATAGTTTTTTGAGGGCCACGCATTCAGTTATGTTCAGTTACAGAAGTCTCACAATAGAGTGGAGGACAAGAAGGAATAGGAGTCTGAGTGGATGAAAAAGCACCTGACAATGATGACAAGGACACTGCAATGCTCGGGGATGTGGGCTTGCTGTAACAAAACCAGGATAAGGACAGTGAACGGATTAGAAATACTGGAAAGCTCTTTTTTCTGACAGGATCTGGTGATGCTGCCTAATGTGCTGCAATAGAACCCTGGTACTTATGTTTCAGGTTGAATGCCCACAGCATAATTTAATCATGCATGTTTTGCATGTGGCTTTGGTTTTATGTGCTGGCCTTGCGGGGGGAAAAAAACAAAAAACACCATAATGGAATTGCTTTAACAGAGCTAGAGGCATCCAAGCTTGGCCTAGGCTGGGACATTTTGACCTTGCACCCATCAGCGGCATCACCAGTTGAATAGTAAAACAGATGGTGGACTACTAGGAGGGAGCAGTGAAGACAGACATAATGCCATAGCTTCTCCCAAGGTTACAATGAAGATGAATAAAAATAATGCTGTGACCCTTAGCTCCAAGGCAAAACATCAGACTCAGAGGTGACCTCCATATCATCCTTCTGTGATGAGGAGTAAGCTATCTAATTCAAAATCTTATCATCTTTCACTCCAATAATAATGTTTCACCTTTCCAGAGCCAGGGAGAATTGCCTACTACTACTGCCTAGAAGACTACTGCTGCTAATGGTTTTAAGTCTTTGGTTTTGAACTCTTCTGTATCCCAGATATTTTATTATGAATCCTAATGAATACTCACAATTTTCCTAAATGAAAAGTCACAGTTTTGGTACATAGTTAACAGAACAGTTCCAGCAAAATTGTCAGTGTGTTTTCTGTAATTTAAAGAAAAAGGCACATATAATTTTCTTTTCCCTTCTACAAACACACTGAACACTGCTATAGACTTTCTACCTAATTTTTTATTTGCATTTAAAAACACAGGTTGCATTTAAAAACACAGGGGTTATGCAAGCGGTTATAACCCCCCTGCCCCCCCCCCCCCACACACACACACAAAAATAAAAAAAAATAATGATGTATGTAGAAAAAGCCAGTAACTGATTTCTCTCTAATGTGTTATTTGTATTTAAAACACAGGTTTACTCTTTACTGTTAAGACTAGAGTTGAGTGAACACCTAGAAGTTTGGGTTCGACGAGTTCTGCCGAACTACACAAAAAAGTTTGGGATCCGAACTTAACCTGAACTTGACCCCGAACCAGAACCCCATTGAAGTCAATAGGAACCCGAACTTTTGGGCACTAAAATGGCTGTAAAATAGCACTGGAGGGGGCTAGAGGGCTGCAAAAGGCAGCAAAATGTAGGTAAATGTGGATAGGGAAATAACTTAAAATAACATAAAATACAGAAAAATAATAAATAAATGTTCTAAACCTGAGCCCAAGTGAGTGACAGTGGCACCTGCCACCCAGCAAACAGAGGATGTGGCGGCAACGCCACCACATCTGGCACCGTCACCAAGCACCTCCACCGAATCCCATGGAAGTGTTAAGCTATCAGCTGTCCATCTCCCAAACACTGGAGAGACAGAGAAACAGAAAGAAGAAGTACCCCCCTACCCGCCCGCAATCCCTAGCTCTGAATGCCTTGATTTCAAAATTCCTGGTCCTTTGAAATGCTGTCATTCTGTCTGGTGGACAGTTTTAAAAACCTTCTGGTGGTGGCTGTCCCACAGTATGTGGATCCAAGCCGACACTAATTTTGCAGGCGAGCAATCCCTTCCCTACACAACCAAGTTGCAGACAAAATCAGTTGTGCACTGCGCAACGCCATCTGTGGCAAGATCCACATAACAAACGATACATGGACCAGTAAGCATAGGCAAGGACGTTATATCTCTATTAACATCACACTGGGTAAATGCAGTGGCGGCTGGGCCTGAGGCGCATAGCATTTTTGCAAATGTCCTTCCGCCCCAGAGGATTGCAGGGCATTTCTCTTTGTCTCCTGTTACCTCCTCCTCCTCCTCCTCTACCACCCCCTCATCCGCTCAGCGTAACACCTTCACCACCCACAAGGGCACAGCCAGGGTGAAACAACAGCAGTCTGATTTAAAACTTGTGTGTTTGTGGGACAAACTCCACACCACGCAGGAGCTGTGGACAGGCAAGGAAAACAGACCGATGATTGGTTGGTGCCACTGAGCCTCCAGCCCGGCCTGATGTTGTGCGCTAATGGGCGAAATATAATAGCAGGTTTGGGCCTAGCCGGTTTGAAGCACATCCCCTGCCTGCCACATGTGCTGAATTTGGGGTACAGAAATTCCTGAACACCAGACAGTGAAAATCAATTCAGTTAATCAAACAAAACTATATACACGCCTTATCCTTAACTTAAGGCCAGTGACATCAAAGTGACACGGAGGATGGGTTCCTGCACCAAGATAGGCCATGGCCTGGAACACAATTGTCCAGCCAGGGTGGCACCCAAGCCAGCACACCGCCAGCTGGGTCACCACCAGCACCTCAGAAGGCTCGGTTAGCATTGGCGAAATGTGGGAAAGCTTTGTCATCACGCGACAACAACCTGCACCACCAGCTAATCTGGAACGTCTTAGCAGTAGGCAGCATTTCAGCAACATGGTGGAAGAGTACATATACTGACTGATGGGTTTGCCCAGTGGCGTAGCTACAGGGAAAGCAGGGCAGTTATTGAATTTTAACCGGTGAACCTGTGGAAAACAGTGAGATATACCGATGTGCTTTTACTGAAATTTTACCTTTGTGAGTGCAATAAATTGTTTCTTAATTATATCAGATCTGGCAATACTTCCCTATGAAAGTGTCTCTTTCTTATGAATAGGAAGGTTGTATACAAAATCCATAGTGGGAGTGAGCCAGTTCTCTGTATAGAGCTCTAAAGGTTGACCCCTTACTGCATTTGAAATTCCCATCGTAAGGAGTGCAGCAGCGCGGCCATCTAAACTAACGCATTGACTTTCTGTGTAAACATAGCCCACGTCACACTTTGGACCTGCGACGCTGAGGAAAACAGGCACAGTACTGGGGACTTTGTTTTATTGATTTTCATTAGGGAAAGCAGGGGAAGCTACTGCTTTGGGGCCTGACCTAGAAGGGGCCTATCCAGGATGAGGAGGACTAAAAGACTTTGTCAGGGCCCCCTCAACAGTATTATGCAATTAAATTATATACAGTGGCAGTATAGACAGTGTAGAAAGCGGATGTCATCAGAGACGTGCTGCGGTGGTCTTCCCCTGTCCCCATCCTCAAACCTAAGTGTTTGAGCATCTGTGCACTTCTGGGACAGGACTATGGTTATGGCCCTGGGAAACCCTGTCAGCAGAGTCATAAAGAAGCATAAGAGACTGCTGCATTTAACTGCCAAAACAATTAAGTTCACTATACATTAAGGCAGTGCCCGTGTCATAAACAGAATAAATTTCTTTAGGTCACACAACAGTGTAACAGAGCAATTCAATACAATTACTTCACTATCACAAAAAAATTGATTTTTCAAACCAACAATGTAAAAACAGAAGTTAACAGTTTTATTTGACTGTCAGAAATGCAGCGTACACCGCAAATGTGCTATCTACCACAAAACCAGTGTGTTTGCAACCAACTATGTAACTGTGGAGTTCAAAAGGTTACTTTAAATTATTGAAATACAGGGTAGGCCTCAGATCTGCTATGGATCACAAAAACAGTGTTTATTGCAACAAACTACAGAAATGCAGTATGTCACTGCTAAATTTTAAAATACTTTTTGTGCGTTGTATGCCAAACTCTCTCTGTAACAACAATACGTGTTAATTTCCCACAAAACACACTAATGCAGTATTTCACTGCTGAAATTTAAATGTAGGTATTTGTGCGGTTTATTGAAAACTGCTCTGTGGACCACGAATATGGATTTTTTTCCCCAAAAAACACTAATGCACTATTTCAGTGCAGAAATTTAAAATAGGTATTTGTACGCTGTATGCACAACTGCTCTGTGAAGCAAGAATACAGCTTTTTTTCAACAAAACAGAAAAATGCACTATTTCAATGCTGAAATTTAAAATACGTATTTGGGCAGTGTATTTAAAACTGCTTTGTGGACCAGGAATACCCCTTTTTTTTCCCCATAAATACATTGATGCACTATTTCACTGCAGAAATGTAAAATATGTATTTGTATGCTTTATGCACTGGCGTAGCTATAGGGGTCTCAGATGCCACAGTTGCGACCGTGCCCCTAAGCCAGGGGGGGGCGCTGAGGGCCATCCCTTGCCAGAAGTGCTCTGCTAATTACCCATTTCCGTTTCATGAGATGCAGTGCATCTTTTAAAGCGAATACTAGTGAACGCTTCCATATTGGAAGCGCTAACTAGCCTTCAGGAGGAGGGGGAGAGAAGCGCTGCCTGCGCTATACTCACCCCTCCTCTTTGGTCTCCTCCAGGATGTGCCATGTGCAGTTCCTTCTCCTGCACGGCATCTCCTTCAGAGCCACCAGCAAGCCCCTCCCCCCAGCAATCAGGTGAGGACTGGAGTGGGCGGGGCTACAAGCTGTACACAGCATTTGCAGCAGAAACCTGCAGGGCATTTGGTGATGTCACAGTCACCTGATTAAGGTCCTTTAGCCAAGCAGGGCACAGGAGGAGGACTAAACTGTGACCATGAAGGAGCATGTGACCAGTGACGTCACAGACCTCCTTCTAACAACTCTAGCATCTACTGTGTGAAGTGGGTAAGTGTCATCTATGTGATGTGTGTATAGGGGTCATCTCTATGTGTGTGATGTGTGTATAGGGGTCATCTCAGTGTGTGATGTGTGTATAGGGGTCATCTCTGTGTGTGATGTGTGTATAGGCATCATCTATACACTGTGTGATGTATGTGTGTATATATGGCGTGAATCTATTTTTAATCTTAAAGCCTTCTCTTGACACCTGGTTTCGACTGGAATTTATAAAACTTAACTTTTATTTCTGTTTCAATTTCTATTCACATATGTTATTAACTCTTTTAAAACAAATGGACTGATTGTATAACACTGAGGTTGATTGAACTATTAGACTGGTAGGCTCGGTTTGTGCACCGGGCTGCGCGCTGCCCGTGCACCTCTACCTCACTTGATCAATATTGCTATTAGCATTCACAGTCCGATGATATTTAAAATCATGCAGCACTACCCCCCGACATGTTTCACCGGTCTATTGCCGGCGTCTTCAGGGAATGGGTAGCATCGCTACCAGACGCTACCCATTCCCTGAAGACGCCGGCAATAGACCGGTGAAACATGTCGGGGGTAGTGCTGCATGATTTAAATATCATCGGACTGTGAATGCTAATAGCAATATTGATCAAGTGAGGTAGAGGTGCACGGGCAGCGCGCAGCCCGGTGCACAAACCGAGCCTACCAGTCTAATAGTTCAATCAACCTCAGTGTTATACAATCAGTCCATTTGTTTTAAAAGAGTTAATAACATATGTGAATAGAAATTGAAACAGAAATAAAAGTTAAGTTTTATAATTTCTAGTCGAAACCAGGTGTCAAGAGAAGGCTTTAAGATTAAAAATAGATTTATGTTAGTAATGCCTCTACATCTGGAAGGTCATTTTTGTAAATAATATATATGGCGTGTTCTCTGTATAGTGCACTGTGTGTTAGTATATAGGTTGTCATCTATATAGTGTGGCGTGTGTATATAGGGTGTCATCCATATAGTGCAGAGTGTGTGTACATAGGGTGTCCTCTGTATAGTTTGGTGTGTGTATATAGGGTGTCATCTATATTGTGTGGTGTGTATAGGGTGTTCTCTGTATACTGCGGTGTGTGTATATAGGGTGTCATCTATATAGTGTGGTGTGTGTGTATATAGAGTGTCATCTATATAGTGTGGTGTGTGTATATAGGGTGTCATCTATATAGTGCAGTGTGTGTGTATATAGGGTGTCATCTATATAGTGTGGTGTGTGTATATAGGATGTCATCTATAAAGTGTGGGGTGTGTATATAGGGTGCCCTCTGTATAGTGGAGTGTGTGTGTATAGGGTGTCCTCTATATATTTCAGTGTGTGTGTGTGTAGGGTGTCCTCTGTATAGTCTGGTGTGTCTTTTTATAGGGTGTTCTCTGTATAGTGGAGTGTGTGTCAGTATATAGGGTGTGATCTATATAGTGTGGTGTGTGTGTTTATAGGGTATCATCTATATTATGTGGTGTGTGTATAGGGTGTCCGCTATATAAGTAGAAGTATTAGTACTGTGGTCTGTGGAGAACATGATTCCTAGTATGGGCACAATGGGGGCATTATTCCTAATTGGAGGCACTGTTAACACTATGCACTCTGGGAGATAATTGTTTCTATTGGGACTTTGGGGAGCACTATAACTGTGGGGGTGTTGAGAAGATGTGAGGAGGATGATGGAAAAGTAGGAAACTAAAATGTCTGTTTGTCAAACTCTGCAGAGACAATATGCAGTTAAAAGAAATCATCATGGTGGTCTGGTCTGAATAGAAAAGATGAGGAAAGAGAACATCTACATCAGAGGAGACATCACTGGATGTAAGAGGTATGTGGGGATGCATTACCCTGTATGTTCTGTAGCGCTGTATGTAATGTTTTCCAACTATGTCTTTAAAGGGGTTATCCAGCCCCTATAATGCCCCCCCCCCAATGCCCGTGCCACTCATATAGATTATACTTACTCCATTCCACGGCACCTGATGCAATAGCAGGCTGCGACTGGGACAAGCTTGCCTATCTTCACCCGTGATGCTAGGGAGACTCTTCCCTGTCGCGGCCTGCTATTGGCTGCTACCCACCCATAACATTACCGGATATTTTGAATCACGTGACGGGGAGATGCAGTGGCTGCCGTGCAGGTATCTGGAGCGACGCGGATGTCAGGGAGCACGGTAAGTATAATCCATTTGAGGGGCCTGGGCATTGGGGTCATTTTTTAGATGTTGGACAACCCCTTTAACAGTAGGGTTTGAAGGAAGGGGTTAGGTTGAGAATTTGGAATGCCGTTTCCATTTTTGCCTCAGGCAGCAAAAAGGCTAGATGAACCCCTGTCCATTGCCACAAAGCAATGAGGGAAGGAGGGGGCCCAAGCTGAACTCTTGCACCAGGGCCCATGAGCATTTAGCTATGCCCCTGGCTGTATGCACAACTGCTTTGTGAACCAAGAACGTGGCTTTTTTTCCCCAAAAATACACTGATGCACTATTTCACTGCAGAAATGTAAAATAGGTATTTGTATGCTGTATGCACAACTGCTTTGTGGACCAGGAATACCGCTTTTTTTGCCCAAAAATACATTGATGCACTATTTTACTGCAGAAATGTAAAATATGTTTTGGTGCGTTGTATGCACAAGTTCTCTATAGCACCACAATACAGATTTTTGCCCCAGACTATAGAAATGGACAATGTCAGCCCTATATTATACAAAGGGTAATGTGCTTGACCTGCCAGAAAAAAGGATTTTTGTCCCTGGTAGGCTGGCCCACCTCAGTAAAAGATGGATTTAAAAAAAAAAAAACACTTTGCAGTATCACTGGACTCTGGGCTGGGTACAAAAATGTAGGATTGCAGTAGCACCCTCCCTCAATAATTGCTGTAGCTTGAAGATTTCACACCACCAGGTTCAACAGATTTCTTTCCTAATCTCTCCCTGGGAGCACTTTCCCTATACTAACAGCATCAGAGTGAGGTGCGGCACTAAGTGACTCCAGCTTATAAAGAGGCTGGGTCACATGCTGCACTCAGCCAATCACAGCCATGCCATTAGTAGGCATGGCTGTAATGGCTTCTTAGGGCAAAGATGTAAAACGGTTGCTGATTGGCTGCTCTGCAGCATTTCAAAAAGTGGGAAGAATAACCGAGCAACGGACCCGAACCTGAACTTTTATGAAAATGTTCGGGTTCGGGTATGTGTCCTGAACATCCAAAATTCAGTATAAACCCGAACAATACAGTTCGGGTTCACTCAACTCTAGTTAAGACACATATTGGAAACTTGCACTGTGATTTTTCCCTCCCCTCCACACCACCATTATAATGACAGGAAAGACTAGTAAGATTTCTGTCTATTTTGTTATTTGTGTTTGAAAACATAGGCTCAAACAAGACTTTTCAGTACTGTTAACCCCTTAAGGACCGGGGGTTTTGGGATTTTTGCGTTTTTGTTTTGCGCTCCCTGCCTTCCAAAAGCCATAACATTTTTATATTTCCGCTCACATAGCCATATGACGGCTTATTTTTTGCGGGACAAGTTGTACTTTTTAACGCTACCATTTATTTTTGCATGTGATGTAGTGGGAAACGGTAAAAAAATTCCAAATGGGGTGAAATTGCAAAAAAAAAGCAATTTCACCACAGTTTTACGGGTTTTTAAATTACAACGTTCGATTCGCGATAAAACTGACTGGTTAATTTTATTCTTCAGGTCAGTACGAATCCGGCAATACCTAATATGTATAGTTTTTCTTGCGTTTTGATAGTGAAAAAAAAAATTAAAAGTGGGAATTTTTTTATTTTATTTTTTTGTCGCCATGTTTTGACCCCTATAACTTTTTTGTAATTATGCGTATGGAGCAGTGTAGGGGCTCATTTTTTGCGGGGCAATCTGAACTTTTAATTGATACCATTATGGGGTGCGTATGATGTTTTGATCACTTTTTATTCATTTTTTTAGGAAATGAAGCGCCCAAAAATGGCGAATTAGCCATTTGGACGCTTTCTTTCCGTTTTTATGTTTACCGTATGGTGAATATTTTTAATATTATTATAGTATGGGCGTTTTCGCACATTGCGACACCCATTATGTGTAATTTTTTATTTTTTATTTATTTTATTTTCATTTTGGGGAAAGGGGGTGATTTGAATTTTTATATTTTTTTATTTAATTTTTATTTTTAAACTTTTTTTTTTTTTTACCACTTTCTTATAGTTCCCATAGGGAACTATAAGATGCAATCATCAGATTGTTATTCTCATATATTCCAATGCAATAGCATTGGAATATATGAGAAAATCAGATATTTCCTATGGAGCCTATTACAGTCATAGGCTCCATAGGAATACTGTGTAGTACCCTAGGTTTCATTCACAGAAACCTAGGGTACTACATGCATGCCCGGCTCCCCTTGTGGCCATCAGGAGCCGGAGCAAACCGAAAGTGAAACTTTCGGTTTTTGCTGATCAGATGCCGTGGTCAGGATTGACCACGGCATCTGAGGGGTTAAATGTCCGCGATCGGCATCGCTGCCGGTCGCGGACATGAGCTGCGGGTGTCAGCTTGATGAATCAAGCTTTTACCCGCAGCTCGGGCGCCCGCTCCGTGCGGGAGTGGGCGCCATCTTTAAAGTGCGGACGAAGGGCGTACATGTACGCCCTTCGTCCTTAAGAGGTTAAGACACACATTACAAACTTGTTATGCAATTATTCCCTCCCCCAAACCACCAATTTAACGATATAGGAAAGGCCACTAAAATGTCTGTCTATTGTGTTATTTGTGTTTAAAAATGCAGGTAAAAAAAAAAAAAACTTGGAAAAGTGGTAATATTTCTATCTACAATGTATTTTTTGTTTTTTATCTCACCAGTATAAAAATGGCATTAATGATATAAAATATTTTGCTATAATGCAATGTGTTTTAAAAACAAATGTGCAAGTGTTCAGCAGCAGAATGCCATTAGGGGACTGTTCTGGCAATACCCTGATAATAAGCCTATGTAGAAGTTTAAAAAAACAAATTAAAAAACTGTATGTATTTATATAAAAAGAATAGTTTTTTTTTTTTTTTTTTTTAACCAAGTGGTTGATTTTGTGATGCAGAACTGCTAAAATGACATGCTGCAGAAGCAGCAGCTGTATTAATCAGTGTCCCTAGGCCCTAAGCCTGTCATGTTCCAAGGGTCATACGGAACCAAGAACATATCACAGGCATACAGAAGCCGACAACACCCCAGAGACAAGACAGAAAACTTTATTAAGCAGGATATGATAACCAAACAGGACAGTAAGACCTAGAATAACAGGCAAGGGTACAATGGCAGATGGAATACCACTGGACCAAGTGCACCAGTTTGACTTGAGGCCAAACCCATAGAGTGGAGTCTAAGTGAGCCTGATGGTGGGGATAGGCTTTAACCAGGGCTCACCAGGCCACACCTCCGGGATGGTCCTTGTGCACTTGGCCACTTACCTGCAAGAGACAAATGCCGACGTAAGCACCAGCGGTCCAGGCAAATGCAAACAAGAACTGGAACTCAGGCAAACAAACCGGAACCCAAACATAATCGAAACACAGGAGACTGTTCAGACCAGACAAAACCAAGAACATAGAAAGAACTGACATGGAAAAGACAGATGCCTTGATCCTTTTAGAACTCTGCTACATAGAGGTCATAGGCAGAGCTGCAGAATGAGAGAGACAAGCAGATGCCTGCATCCCATGCAAAGTTGATCCATGGGCAATGCCAGACAGGACTGCGAAGACATGACACCAGAACCCATCCAAGACAACATTCTCAAACAGACTAAGCACAGAAACATAGTACAGATATGACAAGTATACAAGGTGACATACATACAAAGACATAGCTTAGGGTAACCTCAATAGAGGAAGACACAGCAGCATGGAGACATCACTGCTGGGAGACATAGCTACAGGATGACATCAATGTTTTACCAGGCGACCACACAGAAAGGGCAGATGGCAAAACCCCAGGTCACGTGCATAGACTCTGCTCCCAGCTGTAGACAGACTAGCCTCAGACACACAGCTCATAGTTATTAAATAGCTGAATACTGAAAGCAACTGACCACCTGGTAAACCACACCCAAAACCGGGAAATTTAACCCCACATGAGCAATGACAAACAAGAACATAGAGCATCCACATACACTGGCCCACATTCACACCCATAAGGCTGCAGCCAGCAAACATCACACAAAACCATCAAGCATGGGAACTATCCACAGCCAGTATGCAGAGTGCATAAAGCCAGCCTGCATTGCACATGTGTCAGGAACTTCACAGTGATATGCATACAGAAGCCACAGTTCACACACAGGAGGCCACAAACTACACACAGCCCAAAGCAACCAGTCTACACAGAAAGAGGGTACAGCAAGTACACACATATATCAGTGTCACAGTGAACTGCACTGTGACACCCCTCACTCCAAAAAGCTTTTCCTGATCAAAGTTCCTCAATTATTTCTTTCTATTCTTTCCCTTCATTGTCCCTGTTACACTAGAAGAGATGCATGTGCCTCTT